>MU966857.1:56524-72979 GCA_036418165.1 Cooperia oncophora | reverse complement strand
TAGGCAGCACATAGAGTGCTTTTGCCGTCGCCGTCTTCTTATTAATCTGGTGGATGGATGGTCAGCTCCGTAAGCTGGCATGATGGGTGAGGATCGACGTCATGTAGGAATAGAAGAGACCATAAATGCGAGTATTAGATATTGTGTGGAAGTCAAAGAAGGGCACGATGAGAGCACCAGGGCGAGGAGCCCGGTAGGGCGCTGCAGCAGTTGGTAACTGGGTTGTAATACTTTGCGGGTGGTCTACTAGTAGTAGTGGTTGTCCGCTCACGAAATCACTAGGTTCTCCGGGAAGCCTCCGCACAGTGGAAGGAAAATCGGACCCCAGGGAGGCTCATGGGACTGCCGCGCGGCGGAGGGAGCGCGAGAGCTTTCACTTGTTAGTAGCCGATTTGACGGCGGCTCGGAGAGCAGCCGAGAGACAATGCCACCTACTTCCGCCGGTCCCGTGACAATTAGCGTTCAACTGTATGTAGTGGTAGCTTCATCATTGCAGATGCTTCCATCACAAAGATGGGAGTCTAATAACCTTTAAGTTCTTTTCGTACAGTCCAGCACTAATTTAACCGTTTGTTATGCTGACGGTTCAGTCTAGGTGATTACTTGATACCTTCGTGAAATACGTATTGTTCACCTTTACAGTATTTCTATACTTCCATTTACCCACATCGCTTCCAGACTTAATATGTATGAACAGTAGATTATCAACATGGAGTGAACAACTTATCCGAGATAAACTTTGTGCAATTATTGTTGCCTGTTTGTGGCGAAGTACATACCTCCCCCCGCTCATCGACATCGACATTATACAGTAGGATAGTGGGATGAGTTCATTTTGAGTTCACTTCTAGTGCTATCAGAGAAGTGATGGCTAAAGGAAAAGTTTGCACACTGAGCCTTCAATACTTGGTCAGTATAGTGATAAGAGATGTAATGCGAATGGCACAAGTATTGAAGGCTCAGTGGGCAAACTATTCCTTTAGCCATCACTTCCTCTGATAGCACTAGGAAATGAACTCAAAATGAACTCATCCCACTATCCTACTATATAATGTCGATGTCGACGAGCGGGGGGGGGGGGTATGTAGTTCGCCTGAAACAGGAAACTTCAGGGAAATCTAATCCATTGGGGTTTCCCCACGTGAGTTCGAATCTCATCCTAATCGCCATTCGGTAGCCTGTGACGAAAATAGTAGAAGGAAATCTCTCTACTCTTTTCCATAACACATTTATATAGGCTTATTGTTTATTCTTGTATCTTCTGCTTCCTTTGCCATTCGTCTTCATTTCCATCGTCCTCCTTCATCTTCTCGGCCTTCCACTCACTTACCCTACCACACTAGTTCCCCTACAGCTTACCCTTCCTTATCAATTGATAAAATGCTTGTTACCCGTCATCAATGTACCTATCACTAAACTCTATAATTTGGTAGTGTAAAGGCTCCAGCATTTGACTGACCAACAGCAACGTTCCTTATCAGCATCTATCAGCTGTTATCACTTCCCGTCACCCGCCGTCGCCGTCCCCACCTCCCTCTTTATATCATTTGCTGAAATCAACGCCTAACTGATGCTGTGCCCGCGTTATGAGTATGGTGACCTTACCATTAACTCCCTCTTATCAAATCTTATCAGCTGCTAGCCCTTCTTGTCACCCACCAATAACAATCGTGTCCCATAGCCTACACCATACCTTGGAACCAACGTCCCACTGTTGCTGTGTCCCGCACTATGGACTCGGTGCCCCTCCCCTTCTGACGCCTCTTATCGGATCTTATCAGCTGATATCACTCCCTGTCACCCACCAATAATGTTCCTGTCCCACACCCTATATCATACCTTGGAACCAACGTCCCTGTTACTGTGTCCCGCACTATGGACTCGGTCACCCTCCCCTTCTAAGGCCCCTTATCGAATCTTATCAGGTGTATCACCTTCTGTCACCCACCAAAAGTGTTCCCGTCCTGCAATTCTTGGAACTGTCATCCTATCTTTTCTGCGACGCTCGCTATGAATTTCGTGACAGACAGACAGACGCCACATAAAGACACACTGACAAACATACGTAGCGAATTATATATAGGATTGTACTGGGTTGACCCATCAGTAATGGCGTTTTTTCCCACTCGAAATATCGCGCTGAAGATGAAAAGTTTCGCCACTGTCTTTTATACTGCTCTGCAGAGAATTCCTTGGTCTATACGACAGTCTTTTTATGAAGCTTCTTCTTTCACTAATATTGAAGTGCTCCACTGAAATGTCAGCTTGATGAATAAGCATTATCGACAGCCTCTCCTTCTTACTTCTAATTGAAAAAGCTGCCCAACTGCAAAGTATGTGGCCAAGAGGCCATCTTATTGAAGAATGCTTACAACGGGTTAAGTGATTTGAAGATTTCAATTTCGACCTCACAAACAAGCATCGGACCCTAATGTCCAAATGAGAGCTTTCTGAATCAACTTAATCATGGGAACTCATACCAAAGAATGGGGAGTCGTTATAGGTAATGGAGGGCTTCCTCATCAAACATCACCCACAGTTGTTGTTAGACGTCCAAAAGTTGGTGGGTAAGTTCTGCAGGCAGTCGCTCCCCAAGAGGGCCCCATGCAATGCACATTACAAGGACCGAATTCCCATCTCTTAATGCTCGGATCAACCTTAAATTGCCATAAGAAGCATCTTTTTTCGATCACATTAATCACAATTTGAGCTTTCTTGTAATTCGAGGACCGAGATAAAGTGCAAAAAGTTGTAAAAAAAAACTCACTTTTGTGTCGAACCGCACTCCCTTTCAATGAGATAACAATCGACAGAAATCAAGACATAGTAGGAAGGGGTTTACATGACCTTATAGAGCGGAAAATTATTTATCGGATAGCATAGAACACATTGAAAACAATCCCCATTTCTTTATAAAAACTTGTGCAAGAAAAACGTTATTACATATGCGACTGCAGTATTTCGTGACTGAGAGAGTGAGATCTGTTAATAGTGGGCTCAATTTACCTTTTGCGGAACACCTCTGGTTAGCTGAATATTGCTTGCGAAAATATAAAAACTGTAACGTAAGAGGTAATCGGTGAGATGTGTCAAGTCAATAGGTTTGTAGTATCAGTGATTGCTCTACTTTCTCTACAGTCTCTATAGGAAACACGCTAACCGCCACAGGCAATAAGGGCCCTGTTGGCATTTTGAAACAGATGTCCGCAAATTCTTCCACGTTCTTGATAATAAGGATGTGCTCCAAGTTTACAAACATGCCTGTGAAAGCGGCAGTACGCCGAACTTCCATTTGGGGGAGCGGATGGAATAATCACGAATATTATACGAATATGACGCTGATCTCTGAGGTGGGCACCGATCACAAGCGCCGTAATCGCGATCGGGATGCATGACTACCCATATATAGGCTAATACAAATTGATGTCAAATTTTGTGGGGAAGCGAAGGAGCCGCTGGCACCATTTTGGTGCTCAATGACGCCGGCGCCAAAAGGAATTGCCTTATGTATTTGTAACAAAGACGATAAATGACCTTAGTATGTAAGTTAGTGTAGATTTTAGTGGAAAATATCGTGGAGAGAAATGGCGGCGGTGGAAAGCGAATGTCTTATCCGTGATCAAGTAACCGAATGGAGTCAAGTGTACGTCAAGGATCCTCGACAATTGGTTGTATTCGATAGCTCGAAGGACGGTAGCCGTAGTCTTTCAGCCCGATGAGAAAGCGCTTATACCCTAATAGTGGCGCGGCAATACCGATATTGGGTCACCTGTCTGGAGTGTAAGACAAAGGAGGGGGCAGGAGGTCATAAAGTGGAGAACCACATTAGACAGAGTTCCAGCAACACCAGTCAAATATGTATTTTTCCGGAACATTTTAAAGGTACTCACCTGGACAACCTGCGACATCGGTAACTCTAGTTCAGGTTCAATCCTTGATGCACCTGCCACCCAAGGGTGCCGGAAGACGTCCGCTAACTAGATTAAATAAGAGCAGCATTGTAGAATAGGACTAAATCCCGGGAACCACTACAAAGACCCTCTCTGCGAACTTAGCATGAAAAAAAATTCACCGAATATCTTTTTGAAGGATCCACTTCTATCATTGCCCGCAGAAGGCTCTGCACATCGACCGGTACAAAGTGTGGTATGTGAAATACCCCTTTCTTGACTTTTTCTAACAGGTTCCGGAGATTGTCGTCGTCAAATGGTAGAGCCCCCTGCAAATGAATGGAAAATAACGAACTCTTATCAACTTCAGGCTTTTTGGCAATCACTGTTAGAGCTTACCACTAGCAAGGCGTAAAGGATGACACCACAGCTCCACACATCTGCCTTTCTACCGTCATATTTTTCGCCCTGTTCAAATTCATTTGACTAACTCTGACGAGAATTGGGGCTATTTCCGTGTCTACTTACCCTTATCACTTCCGGGCATGCGTAATGTGGTGAACCGCAACTAGTTTCAAGCATTGACCCTTCAACTTGAAGAGAAGCCATACCAAAATCGGCTACTTTGATATTATTTCTCTCGTCCAACAACAGGTTCTCAGGCTTCAGATCTCGGTGACTATAAAGTTAGTGATCATCAAAGTAAGCAGTATAAGTTAGGTGTAAGCAAACCATATGTTGTGGGCATGACAGAAATCGAGGGCAGATATAATTTGCCGGAAGAACTTCCGCGCCTCCTTAGACATAAGGCGACCTTTTCGAACAAGATAGTCAAAAAGCTCGCCTCCACCCACGTGCTCGAGTAGTAGATATCTGCAAGAAGTGCACATTTTACCTGTCAACCAGTTGACTAAAGAAAGCCTGTGGTAATTTTATCTCACTTACAAATACTTTTTGTTTTCGTATACATCATAGAGGTGCAACACGTGTGGGTGTTCTATGAGTTTCATAATTGCAATCTCTCGTTCAACCTGAAAATCTCTGCTTAATATAGGTAAGTACAACCGATAAGGCTCTTAATGGAACCATACGTTCCACTTTGCATGGAATATGCTCACCCTTATTGTACTCTTTCGCCGGCAAGATAGTTTGGAGAAATGCAAAGAAAGTAAGCGAAATAGATGTTACATTTACATACAAAAAAAATAGAAATTAACTTGAGCCGACACTCCTATTTCGACAGGAAACATGAACAGTCTTATTTCAGTAGGAAACATGACGATTTTAAACAACAATGAGTACCCTTTCAATAGGGAAATATTTGAAATCATCCTCTTGAGTGTGAGGTCTGTCATCCAAGTCTTCTTGATAGCAGATGACCAAATTTCTTCTTCTTCTTCTCCCTAGCGTTGCAGGGTTCGCTGTTCTTCTTAACCAGTCGGTTAGCGCCGGTTGAGCCGGAGCGCCTCCTTCCGAATACCGAACGGATGGTTAACATTCTTTGACCAATAGCATCATACCTGCTATTTTCAACACTATTTGTATGGAATGGTGGTAAGGAGCGTTGATCAATTGGACAGATGAGAGAAAAGCCGGGTATTAGTCGAGCATTTGATCATACGAAAGCAGGTAGGCACGATGGAGCCACCCCCGCAAGGCTGGGCCGTATCACAGAGGAGGTCTGGAATGTATGGAGTGCTCTGGAACCGTTCTAGGAATTCTCGAGAGTGGCTCAGCGGCTTCGCTCTTTTCGCCGCACGCACCGCCCATAGCGGGTGCGTCACACTTGTGAACCGATGACCCTCCCTGATCTTAAGTCACTTTTTCCCGGCGTCTGGATGTTCTGGAGGCGGTAACGAATTTTTTTTTCAAATTTCCCTCCACTCACAACGGAAGTGTCTCGCACATCTCAACATGTAATCACTTGGGGACCATAATCCACTTTTTTGCGCCGTCTGTAGTGCTCTAGAACCAAACTACGATTTTTTGAACTGGTACCTCGTGTTCAAATGCACGCCCCGCCCATTGTGGGCGGGCCTCAGCACGCCCAAACATGGTGGACTCTTGCCAGATGTTCATCTTCGTCATGGACTTTTCTGCGATCTCTAAACTTTTTCGGGAACCGAGTTACCGACTTTGTGGGAAGCAGCGCCCATCTAAAGTAGGCCCCGCCCATTTCAGGTGTGTCTCCTCTGACTACTGCGAGCCGCGCCCCGATGGCTACGCCTACTTGTCAGCGCGGACATAGATTTTCAAATCTTGTTTCATAACTTCTGCTTATGTGACTTTTTTATCTTTTGCTGTTTCCCACAAACACTTTGACTGAAAACGACTGGACATCGACACATGGCCGACTCCGCTCATTCTGAACGCTCACTCTAAAGGGTTTGGCAATCTACTCCACCTATTTTTTTCGAAATTTTTGCACTTTCGGACTGCTACGTGAAGCCCCGCCCACCGTGAGAGGCTCCGCCCACTTGGAGAAGCCCCGCCCACTTTTCAAAAATGATGCAAATCGGCAGTATAAGGTCTTGGCTTTCATGCTAGGGTCTCGTTCGTCACTCGGAACAAACTTTGCCTGATTTTCTTGTTCCGAGTGACGAACGAGACCCTAGCATGAAAGCCAAGACCCTATACTGCCGATTTGCACCATTTTTGAAAAGTGGGCGGGGCTTCTCCAAAGTGGGCGGAGCCTCTCACAGTGGGCGGGGCTTCACGCAGCAGTCCAAAAATGCAAAAATTTTGAAAAAATATCAAAATTCCGCAAAAAGCAAGTGGGCGTGGTCAAGGGGGCGGAGCCTAGATTGCCAAACCCTTTAGAGAATGGGCGGAGTCGGCCATGTGTCGATGTCCAGTCGTTTTCAGTCAAAGTGTTTGTGGGAAACAGCAAAAGATAAGAAAAGTCACATAAGCAGAAGTTATGAAACAAGATTTGAAAATCTATGTCCGCGCTGACAAGTAGGCGTGGCCGTCGGGGCGGGGCTCGCAGTAGTGTCTGGCGTGATCTGGTTGATGAATTGCGCGGTCTAATAAGTGTGGAATTGTATTTGGAAAGTGGGTGAATTTGGTTTGAAAAGAGTGAATTTGATTTGGAAAGGGGTGAAATTGGATTGAAAACTGGTGAATTTAAAGTGAAAATGGTATATATATGAAGGCAAATAGGATGTACCCTGTGATAGTCGCCATCTTTCCCTATCCAGGGCGTCCATTGCCATGGCCTTCGCTTCAGTGAGGTCTTTCTTGATCACGTCCCTCACCTTTTCTTCGGGCTCCTCGTGGTCGCTTGCCTTGTGCTTCGAAGTCCAGTGCCTTCCTTATCGGGTGTTCCTCGGGCCTTCTCAGCACGTGTTCATACCACCTTAGTCGCTGCTCTCGTGCCTTCAGCTGGATTGGAGCTGTCTGTGTGACCGCTCTGACGTCCTCGTTTCTGACTCTCTAGTCGTGTCCAGCCGCAGGCCCATCTCAGCATCCTCATTTCAGCTGAGTGGAGCTGCCTTTCATGGTTCTTGCAGATGGGCCAGCACTCACTGCCGTAGAGCATTGCCGGCCTCACCAATGACCAGAACACCTTGCCTTTAAGGGTTCTGGAGCATCGCCGATCGCAGAGGATACCGGTAGACTCCCTCCACTTCATCCAAGCCGCATTTATTCGAGCCTTACTGCCTGGTCCACGCCACCGTCATGGGCCAGATCGCTTCCCAGGTAGCGGAACTTCTCCACTGTCTCAATGGATTCTCCATGGCTGTCCTGGATGGGCTCGTTGCACTCCTCGGAGCTTAGAAAGGTCTTCTTAACGTTCAACCGTACACCATTTTCGGCCAGTACCTCCTGCCATTTTGCACTTCCCTTGAAGTTCTTCTCTGCTCTCCGCTATCAGGGCAATGTCATCGGCGTAGAGGATGGTCTTGAGTGGCCCCTCCATGAGTTCCTCTGCCATGAGATCCATGGTTAGAGGAAGATGAAGGGGCTAAGAGCTGACCTCTGGTGTACTCCAACTCTCACGTCTACCTCCCTTAATAGGTCGCGCGAGGTGCGTACAGCTGCCTTTGCCCCATTGTATTATACATGTCCTTCACCAGGGAGATGAGGTGCTCGGAAACATTCCTTCTCTGAGAGCCCTCCAGAGTACAGGTCGCTTTGAGCGATCGAAGGCCTTCTCGATATTCGAAGGCTAGCTAGCGAGGTTGACGCTTCCTTAGTTCCATGGTCCATTTAATCAGTTTTGGTGCTAACGGAACCTAAGGGAGCTGCATGCCTTAGGTTCAGTTGAAGATTTCCATAGGTAATAATATACTACGCATAAATGTGGAAGGGGGGTGCAGCGTAGAAATCTTTTTAGACGGCATGGTGCACTAATCAAAGCTCTATTGTGGACTTTGCTCGAAGCACGTGAAAAACGCCCTCGTCTTCAGGAGTTTGGAAAAAAATAAACGCAGTAGTTCCCGCTCCGTATGATCGTACCACGTGTCCTTAACTTCTAACAACTTTCGACCCTTATGTTTCTAACCGAAATCAGCACTCCTTGTCCTTATCCTTGCGCGTGCGAGTTTTAGACCCTTTAAAGGCTGCAGCTTTATTTAGGCATAACCTCGAATCAAGACCGTACATGATTTAAAAACCATATCTTCTATTCCGAAAGGATATAATGGTTTTGCTAAGACCCTATTATTTTCGAGAGTGCTACCGTTGTTCAAACTTAACGCAGAAATCTTTCAGCAGGAAAAGTGCTTCACTCCACAACGTTGCCAAGACTTCTTGGCACTATTCCACTGAGCAACAAAAGCGATTTCCGCCGGAACTTCGCCTGCAGAGGACATTCGGGGCACCGACCACTAAATGACATGCTTTTTCTGCTGCGATTTTGCAATAATAGGCGTCAATCTAGCGCGACACATCGAAATCGATGAAAACTGCGTGCTGTGGTTGTTCGATGTCCTGAGCGCTGTGCTAACATTGATGGGAGGAAAGGCGATTTCCTTCTTGCCAAGTCAATCCGTGGCAGAGCGCAGATCGGGGTAAAGCATCACTTGAGGAAAACCGGCCCGTCGATACGACCCCGGCCCCAAAAAAACTAGTGTCCAAACGACCGTTCCCACTATACACAACTACTTTACAGGTACGTACAGAACTCAAGCAAGAAATACTCATTCGGAGAGCAGTACTTGTCTGCTATTCACACATTTGTGGTTCGAAATGGAGTTGGAAGTGAACACAAGCACAAGTGGAAGTTCGAAATGAGAAGCACAAGTGGAAGTCCAAAATGGGATGTCTACTTCCCTATGCGTCCTTTGGAAGCTAATTACAAACCTGCTCTCCATATCTGCTAAGCGATTCTCTGAGCAAAGTCATGCAGGTTTTTGACCTGGTCACGCCCATTTGCAGCATGTATGTGGGTCACGTAAAAATCATCAAATTTGCTAAAACTGAGTTGAGAGGTTATTTGGTGGACGACTACAGTCATTTTTTATTAAATCGCGTTCCAATTCCGGCATCATGACCTATTTGAGTAGCTTTGACGCGAAAGGGGTTAGTGTACAGGAGCCGGCAACATGCAAAGCGTTTTTGCACCGAGTAATGTGATATTCGTGTTCTGGAGGCTCAAATTAGCCAAAGAGGCAAGTTTTCAACCAAATCGGAGATTTCGACCTATTTTCGATACAGTGATTAACCATGGGCAATGAATCCTTTGAAGTCGCTGGCACAATCCCTGATCAGAATACCAGTGGGCATGAAGCATTTCCGCTAAGTCTTAATCCTTGTTGGTTACTGACGTCCCGATCACAAATATGACATTCATTTCGACCACCGTGCCATATGGCGTCAGTCTGGCGACGCAACAAAACGCAACGAGTAATGCTGTCGAAACCAACGAGCAGAACTATCTTTTAGAAGTGTTCCGGAATGGCTACATTCCTTCAGAAACAACATTTTCAGTACGATCAGAACCCATGAAAGATGTGCTCACCCATCATTTACATACTTATTAACGATGGTGGTCTAAAGCACTGGTTAGCTCGACAAGCCTCCGTAATCCGGTTCGGAGAAGTTCAGCAGATTGGAAGGTGGATTTGAAATCGTTGCCCAAAGACGCGTCAGTCGGCATACATCTCATTTCAAACCATTTCGACTTGTCATCCTTTCCTGATTAGAAATTTGTTTGATATGGTATTAGGGGCACACTGACCCGAGTTGTTGAAGACAAGTCCCGCGATTAAGTGTAACGGTAGTTGGTGCTCAGTCATGAACCAGTGGCCCATAAGTAGCTCCTCAGTAAAAAAGCGAAAAAAACCTGGGAACACCCTAAACACAGACCTCCCCTCAGCAGTGGGGCGGCGTCTTGGACGAGTATGTCGGACGTGAAGGACGCGCTCTCCATAGCGATTGGAGCGCAAAGCTTGAGCCGTGGGACCGTGGCGTGAGCGCCAGGCAATTCCTGGCCAAGCGATGCGATATTCGTGTTTGGAGGTCGAAGGTGTGGAAACAAATGTTCTGGCCTTTCTCCAAAAAGCTCGTTAGTAAAAGTGGTCTGAGTCGGAAGATTGGGGTAGTAACACTTGAATAGTGCCCCATCGAAGATCATTGGGTGCGCCTGAGAATCACACTAACTCTCCATTTCACATCCTTTGCGACGAGTACGGAAGACGAACTACCTGCTCTTCAGTTCACGTCCTTCCCATCGCTTGCAGAGTATGAAACTCAAGAAAGGCTTGCTGCTCTTTTGTTCACATCCTCCTAATTGGAATCGCGCTTGCAAAGACTATGGAACCCTAAAACAGCCTAAGTCGTCTTCAATTTATGTCCAACGGTGCGAGGTTTGCGCTTAATCGCTATGGAAAGCGCGGATCACCGAAGATGGCAAAGTGCCAGAAGCGCCGCGCGCGACACGTGCCGCGCGGGTGTTGTAGGAATAGAAGCTTGTGAGCCGTTGTCCCAGCTACAGTATGATGTCGCACGCGTTGCCACGCTCACGTGTCTCTAACTTCTTTATCTCGCCGTTTTGAGGGACGAAAGTGGTATGTTCTCTGACGACGCCTATAACATTTCAGAAGGCACGGAGTCATTATGAGGACAACTTCAAAGGGGGAGCGTCTTCAAACGACACATCCGATTTTGACACTGAAATATCCAATTGCATTGCCTTTGCAATCTGAACGAAAAACTAGCCATGCTTCACTCATGTTATTTCATAACACTTTCACTCCAAACTTCACACTAATTCACAGTTTCATGGAATTTTTCCTTCAGAAGAGACTCATGAAATCATCAAATTGAAAGGAAAGAAAAAGTGAGGAAAAGTAAGAGAGTAAGAGAGAGAAATGAAGTGGTCATACGAACATCAATGACAATTCAAATTAGGTTTTGTTTCAGCTGCGTCGCGTTTTGACGTTGGGGCGCGCTATCTTACACTACCACCATTATACCATGAAGATTTTCCGAAAAATTATACTTTTCTTCAGGAGCAACATTCCTCAAGGCTGAAGAAGGGATTCGTCTTCTCATGGGAGCCTCCAGTAGACAGGTACTGAAGTGCTCACGAAGGAGATGTTAGGGCTTCGCCTCAAAAGTAACGATGGGAAGTTTTTGGGAGCGAATTTTCAACCTTTCAAAACCAATAACATCGATAGTGCAGCACCAACGGCAAATCAAAATCAGTTACCGAGAGGAATGAGATTTCCTCGTCCTAATGACGTCAGAATCTTATTGAGAGGCTCACTATCTGAAGAAATCCACCGCTGAAGGTTTTTTCCGATTCAACGAAGAACATTTCTCAAGCCAGCGAATTCTCAACTTTTCTGGGAACAATTTGGGCAGTACAGGGCTTAGGGCAAAACAAAACCGTTGCATAGAGGAAGAATCCATTTAGAATTTTCCACTTCCAATGGCACCATCATCTTTCGCAAAGCACTCAACTGCATCACCTGTGCTCCCGTTGATCATCGAGTTCCTCGAGCGGGCGCCAGTAACGTCTCCATTCGTCCCTGCAACGTGCAAGAGTTGCCCAATGGACTCTCTCTGCTCGAGGGACACGACAACTTCATACCATTCGTTCAAGTGCTTTCACGAAAAAGTCTGACCATCGCGTAGGCGGTCGTCCAGGTGTTCGCTTGACATCCCGTGGAATCCAGTCGGTGATCGCTCTGGTCCAGCGTCCTCGAAACGCATGACGTGTCCGGCCCACCTGATCTTCGAAACCTTGGCAAATGCGGCGGCGTCTCTGATCTTCGATCGTCGGCGGAGTGCGGAGCTCCGGATTCCCTCTCTCACTTGCGTGTAGCGGGAAACTCCGAGCATCGCCCTTTCGATGGCGCGTTGAATAACGCCGACCGCATGCTCATCCTGCTTTCGTAGGGCTTTTCAAACTCGATCTGCGTCCTGGTACTTCTGAAAGCTGATGGGGTGGGGGTCACGTTTACGAAACTTTGTATTCACGATGACCAGGTTATGGGCTCCGCATACTCGAGGATTCGCTCACCATCGCATTACGTGACCCATAACCGAAACCACCATGACAAGTGTGGCCGTCTTTCGTACCCATGGGTCACCAGCGACAACTACGACAATTAGTCTCTTCTGACGGTATCTCAGCTGTATTCTCCCTTCGAGCAGGAACCGGAACTCGTCCTTGGATGGCTCGCTGCATCCGTCTGCGGAGTGTACGCAGAGAATGATTGGAAAGGTAGTTGCACAAAAGCGACTACAACCTTCGTCAAGCGGTCATCGAACGCTACGCTTGCTATCCAGTCATGGAAACGTCGAGAGACAATTACAGCCATGCCTTCGGCAGTACTGGACATGTCACATGAACGGCTTTGAAGTCGTGACCAATACCTCTTGACTTGCAGCTGGACCACCTTTCCTCTTGCACAACACAGAAATCTATTCCTCTCCGCTCCAAAGTCCCCGCTAACTCACATAAGCATCCTGTCAACGTCCCAACATTGAGCGTTGCCATGTGGACCTTCTTTACGTTGCGTGACTTTTAGACTAGCCTAGTTGCCCCCCGATGCCGTCCTTGCATCAGGGACCCTCGCATACTTTCCACACTCGCCGGGCCTAGCGAGTGCGCGTCGGCTCCCGCGGACGCGCATTACCTCAGAGTTTACATGGTATATTAAACATTGCTGATGTGACATGAGTGTTCGTGGGCCGGCCCGTCACGAAGGCCTGTCACCTACTTTCGAATGTCTGAGGTTGGCTCAGCCCGCAGAAGCGGGCAGTTCTCAGTGGCAGTGGCACCACATCAAGGAGCGGACTTTACCACCAGTCTCAGTCAAAAATAAGACGATAAATTCTTTGAGAAAGGGAACCTTTGATTTTTCAATGGACACAACCGTTCAGAGAGGAGGTGGAGTGACGGCCTCCACGGACTCGGAAACCAGGAGAAACTCTTTCTAATAGACACAACACTTTTGTTGTAGGGCTGTAGGGCCATTATAGCTGAAATTCGTGGAATGATGATCAAAGTAACGACGCGGAAAGGCGGCGAGGGCGAGTTCTTGGCCTTTTGAAGAATACATCTTATTTTAACGTGACTTGGAGCGAAGACCTACACGGCGCCGCCAGCGACGATACACGCTTGACCCTGCTGGCCGTCCCTCTAGAAAATTTGGCTTCGCTGAATACGGGAAAAACCGAACCCGCTGGTCTGTCGGTTTTCAAAATTTTTGACAATCTTCTCAGCTAGGAAGGGTTGCAGTGGCCGGATTATATGACAGCTAGATGCATCAGCATGCTATACGGCGCATGGAAAGGCCATTTTCTCAGTCTAATCCAAGCGCATTTCTCTGAGCAATCCTTTTAACGTGTGGCTAAACGTTGTAATGAATGCTACCTTGTTCATTGTTCAGGACCTTGTTCTGCTCATCACCTGATCACTGTCACCAGCTCCCGCCTCCTTCTAAACGTCGTGGTTCACTGCGCGAAGTCTCTACTCCATAAATTTCCCTCACAGCGCTCTCGTTTCCATTCTGGAATCGATAGAGCCGGTTGCGGCACCGACTCTACCACATCTTCGTTGTCCACAAAAACGCTGGATAACAACTGATAACTTTCAGTCGCTCTGCTCGGACTCGTAGCGCATAGTGGTGTGCTTCTGGAAATTCTCGTCAATTTCTAGCAAAAATTCACCGTTTGAACCGAACACGACCAAATGAAAAGCAACGATGTGACAGAATATTCTTTGTCAAATGAACACATTGCTTTTACCAGAAAATTGCTCGCAGCTGAGAAAACAGGAACTAAGGCGCACTTTGGCTTGGTGGGGGCATTTTGCTGGCTCCCATCGAACACTATTAATATCTCGTGTAGAGATATGTAAACTCTTGCGAAGCCTTGTCTTAATGCTAGTTTTGTTCGCACACAAGAGCCTATAGGTGTCAGCAAGGTGGACCGTGTGAGTCAAAAGCAACTATAGGAGCGACCAGCGAACAAGAAAAATGCTCCGCTCCACCCAACCCCCTTCCCCTCCCCCTGAGGCGAGCAGTGCCGAAAATAACAAGAGAGTGAATCAATATTTCTTCAACATAATATGAATGGTCTATGACTTTGTTATGATTTTTTTATTTTCTGCGCCACTTTTTCCCACTGAAACTTCGAAAAATTTAATTAGTGCAATTATTTGATGCCTTTATCACAAATATCACGCTCATATATAGCGCAAACGCTAAGCTTGGGCATCTTGGTTGCCTACGCCTTGAGATCGGAGCACTTGAATCACCTCTTCCCGAACTGTAAGCGCATCCGTTTCAGAAGCGGATGCCGAGTAGCGCTCAGCTTTGAAAGCAAAAACGGATGTCACGTTGGCGATTAAGCCATCTACCAACCCTAGTATGTAAAGTAATATCAACTTCGGTGAAAAGGTGGTGGCGCCATAAGACACCGGCGCTCAAAGCGAATATCATATTTGTTAGAACCCAATGAACAGCCCTATAGTAGGAGCCTCAGCAGAATTTTTCCTCTAAAATTCTGGCAGTAACAGTTCGACAGTGCCCACTATACTGCTTATAAGTTGTCTTCCAGACTATAATAATAATATAGCCAATGTATCGGGTTCTCCAAAAGCACTTGCCGATTTCGAGTGCCTGTGATATAACAACTATTTCCCAAGAAGTAAATGAAATAACATTTTCGAGTTATACCTGGAATGGATATTTATTCTATTACAAGCCAGCATATCTTGAATTATGCTTGCTCAAGAGTGTTGCAAAATCGAAGGGCCAACAGGGCATTGCCGTCACCTGAAGTTTTTTCACTAAAAAAGGGTATAAAGTGCAGTCCAATTTTTGGGGAAGACATGTGGTGTTGGGGACGTTCTGTGAATGGAACTGAGCGAACTCGTTATCGATCGGTAAAGATGACTCGACTTACTGGTAATCCTAGTAATGAGACCACCCCACAAGTAAGCCGAGTCATCTTTACCGATCGATACCGTTAGATTGTTTACCAGTTTCTCAAAAGGGTCTTCAGTTTTTGTTAAGGCGTTTGGGAGAGCAAATCACAACTGTTTCGGACTCTTTCAGGCTCTGACGAAGGCGAGGAAGCCGAAACGTTGGCCTAATAAACGTTAACAATCTTGGTCGGCTCAAGTACAATACTAATTTGACGGAACAACTATGCCAAGATTAAGAGAGAGTCGGTCCTGGAGGAGACTTATACCGTTAACGATGACCAAATCGAAATTTCCACCTCAACAAAACTAAAAATGCCACTCGCTAGAAAATGACTCGTGGTATCGAATGGAACCATATATGACCAACTGGTGTTGCCTGGGTTCAACAAGCGCCTTGATGGCCGGTTCTGCCACGAATTAAGAGAGCTTAGCTAGCTAAATCCCGTCCCTGTCAGCGATTTGATGCTCAAACATGATTAAAATCGTACCTTTTCGAGGTGTATGATTACGAGTTATAAGAAGTGGATTGTCTACAATAACGTAGAGCAGGAACGAGCTTCTTTTCATTTCATTTCAGCAGTGCAGAGATGCACCTACATGTGATAGATCACAATGTTGGGGACATTGTGATCTATTCACATGTAGGTATTTGATCTTGTGTTGTACTAGGTCTGCCTGGTTTGACTCGATCTTTTGACCAGGCAGAGGAGTATATATACGGGTTGTTTTCTATGTTGATATACTACTACTGTCTTCCAATAAATATTCTACTGCTGCTGATTATTTGCAAGACAAAAAATGGCGATCAGGAACAGGACTTGAAGAACATCGCCGCCACAATGTTCAGAAGAAGCGCCACTCAAGGATCTAGTGCAGATGATGGCCACCCAGCAGAAGCTCCTCATCGACCTGCTTCAGAAGATGTCATCGCCCACAACCACGCCGCAAGAATCCATCTTCGACCGAATGACAAGGAGGATCGACAAGGTTCTCAATACGACGCCGATCAAGATGACTGCTTCAGCATGTGGTTCAGCAGGCACAAGGACATTTTCGAGGTCGACTGCCAGGGAATGGAAGAGAAGATGAGGACACGTCTCCTCGTCTCTGCACTGGACGCTACAAGCCACACACGCTTCGTGCGCCACATCCTTCCCAAGGAGCCCGGAGACCTGA
>MU966857.1:0-56424 GCA_036418165.1 Cooperia oncophora | reverse complement strand
ACCATATATGACCAAGTGGTGTTGCCTGGGTTCAACAAGCGCCTTGATGGCCGGTTCTGCCACGAATTAAGAGAGCTTAGCTAGCTAAATCCCGTCCTCTGTCAGCGATTTGATGCTCAAACATGATTAAAATCGTACCTTTTCGAGGTGTACGATTACGAGTTATAAGAAGTGGATTGTCTACAATAACGTAGAGCAGAAACGAGCTTCTTTTCATTTCATTTCAGCAGTTTGCGTGAACATCAATTCGAGGAGGTTACACTCCACTGAGTTTTTAGTAGCTGAAGGCTATTATTTATTGTGTACGGGTGCGACATAATAGTAATGTCTATTCCGAAAATGTAGCTGCGAACGGAAGAATTTTGAGCAAATTATGACGAGAAATCTTGTAGAATAAGGCAACTGTGAGTTCAACCAGGATAACGATAACCACCTAGCTAATTTTGGCAACACAGTAAAATTTACAAAGCTTGGCTGAGATGCCCTTCAGCATACATCACATAGAATGGACCATGCACTATCGGATTATCAGTTGAACTGGTTTCTATAAGAGCAATGGAAGGAACCTATACAGTTTTCTGAAGGACCACTAGCAGCACCTGAGGAAGTTCATCTATTGAAATTTAAATCTGGAACTCTCTACTGAAGTGGAGTAATGAGTATTACATGGAGATGACAAACCCTCAGCAACAATGTAGGGAATGCATCATCTATCGAATCTATCTATTTTTTTATCTACCTTGAATACTGCAAGGACATTCCAAACAACCCCATACACAAGCGGTTTTCGAGAGGTTCTTAGTAAAGAATGCTTCTGGTATCGTGTTGAGGTCATTCTGATGAGATGAGCAGAACTATGCGCTTACCTTCTGCAAAACAGAGTCACTTAATTTTTCTTTGTTAACAATTTTGATCGCAACTTTTCTTCCCGTGATGCAGTGTGTTCCCGTCTTGACCAGCCCTAAAATAGTACACTTACTTCAAATTGAAAAGGACAAGTGTATTCCTAGACTCAAGACAGGTTAAATATCGCTTTGAAGCTTCGCCACGCCCCATCAACCCACATGACTACAGCCGAGTCAGCATATGTTAAATTATGTTTGCTTAAGACTGTTGCAGATTTAAAGGGCCAACATGGGCATTGTCACTGCCTGGAGTTTTTTTTTGCTAGAAGACGGCAAGGAAGCAGTTCAGTTTCAAGAAGACATGTGCTGTTAGAGACAATGTATTGAAACTGGGCAGATTTCTTTTTGAAAATGGTTACTGCTCTAGCAGCAAATCACCACTCGCTAGATAAGGAGAGACTCGCGAAATCGAACCGAGTCATACGTGACCGTTTGCTGTTCCTCGCTTCGACGGACCTTGATATTTCACTACCACAAGAATTACGAGGGTGAGCCAGCTGGATGGCATTCCCATCGGCAGTTTGATGCTCGAGCTCCTTCTTTCCTCTTGCCCTACTTCTATTTCTGTTGTCTTCTCTCGGCAACAACTAAAGAAGTGCTAAGACGGCGAACGCGGAAACACTAATAATCCAGCAAATTGGTCACCGTCTCGCATGCAGCAGTGGATGCTTCCAGTGACGAAGAAGTTGACGAAACATAATTATAAAACAATAACAAATTCATTGAGAACCGCTCATAACTTCTACATGAATCACTCGTAATCCATGTTTCGGCTTGACCGCAAAGAGGGAAGGGTGGAGTTGTCTGCTGATTGTTGGGAATCTACTCATTCTGACAAACATTACGGCCCCAACCGTTCTCAACCTTACGTTACTCTGCCTTGAATGTTTTGATAAATCTTCTGCTGTGTTTTAAACACCGACCACCTAATTCTTCGACGATAACACTAAACTTATCGATTCTTTGCTGAACCATTGTACTCTTTGTAAGCATCTGATTGTTACAGGTGACTTTAACATTTCTTTCAAATTTCTGGAGCTATTTCAATGTTTTGGCTTTATTTACTATGTCACAGTGCCCACACGTGGAGAATCTATTCAAGACGTATTATTATCTAATGCCCCTACTGTCGAAAACATTTCGGTATACTTTCTCTTGCAGCCTCTGATCACAGCATTGTAGCATTTGAAATTATTAGGTTGTCCGGAAAGTTCTCAGCGTTTTGGGTGTACTTTAAACGATCGTAACTTTTTTAATACTCATCGGATTTTATCGAAATAGGCACCGTTCGAATCAGCACACTTTTGCCAATGTGTGATAGCAGTCGAGAATCCATCAAAGAAAAAACTGGGTGGTCGAGAATCCACGAAATCTACGAGGGTCTTTTTTGCCTGGTCCTAATTGATGAAGTATTTTTCCGCAAGGAAGTTCTGAAAATGTTTGAAAAGGTGATAGTCGTTGGTCAAAGGTCTGGAGAATGTGGCGTTGAGGTAGAACTTCAACCCCAATTCGTTCAATTTAAGGATAGTGATTTGTGAAACTGCGGGCGGTCGTTGTCATGCAAAAGAATCGCGACCTTTCTTTTGATAAGTGTTGGCTGCATCTGACAAAATTTTCGGTACATTCGTCGATATCTTCAAGTAGGTTCTGCTCTGTGATGGTTTGCCTGGTGTCACAAAGTTATAGTGGATTCACCACTAGCCGATGACCACCAAGCCGTGACCAGAATCTTTTTTTCGGAAGATTCGGCTTTGAAAATTACCTCGGTGGTCCGTCAAAATCCAACCACTGTCCGGAACGTCTCCTGTTATCATACATGATCCATACTTCATCACAGGTGAAAATTCGTCCAAAAACAGGGTCGTTTCTGCTGCGCAAAAGCAATGCAGAAGGAACTCGAGACGTGCCGATTCCTGCCGGTAACACCGATGTGTGGGCACCCGATTTGTCGAGTTTTTTACACCTTTCCAATGCGATCCAAACCATCTGCCAACAGTGTATTTGTCAGGCCCTAGCTCTTCTGCTATCTCTTAAACTATTTGATGGGTCAGGTCTCCAAAATCCCTCTGAAATCCTCGTCAGATATTGCTTTAGGTCGACCGCTATGAGGTTCATCTTCAAGGCGAAAATCTCCAGAACGAAATTTGTTGAGCAATTGCCGCACAGTGCTTTCTCTAGCACTATTGGGCTCCCACACCTGGTTAATTTGTTGAGCTGTTTCGATTGCGGATTGCTCCAATTTATAGTCGAAGAAAAAAATCGTCCGAAGTGCTCTTTTTCACATGCTTGAAAAAGTCTTGAAAAAAGGGGGTTTATCAAGCAATGGTGAAAAGGCAATTATACATCAGATAGCGCAAGAAATTCTCTACAAGATATGATTACTGAGAAGCAGGCAGAATGAGTTTTAATCAGCAGTGAATGTACAAAAAATAGGTGCACAAAACGCCTGAGAACTTTCCGGGACAACCTAATCTACTTCCTCACCTACATCTCGCAAACTCCCATTACCAAATTTCGTCGGAGAAATTATCCAGCTCTGTTCAAAATACGTCTCTTGTAAAACATGATGGAGTGGCTTCGAAGGGCACTTTTCCTGCGTCGACATCTACAAACAATTTTGCCGCAGTGGGTACACAAGATGGGCCTTCGATTTCATGAATATGCCTGTAACGAAATGCCCAGTACACCCAAGAAATTTATCAGCTCAAGCAGCTCTTCATAACAGATTTCATAAAAGATCTATTTTTGCCCTGATCGACTACAAGTTGAAGCCGAATCCATGCACCCCTTTACTTTACGATGAATGCAACAATCGATTTTTAGCTGATACTCAGAAAGGTTAACACGTGATAAGTGAGGGATTACGCGCGTTATAGATTCCATGGAAAGCCGTACGAACGTAGACATAAAACAGATTGAAATGACGAAATCTATAATGATTCTCCACCATTTCCGACCCCGCTGTGTTAACCTAGCTAGTTTAGAATCCAAGACATTTTTCGAATACTCGTTCAGGTACCCTTGGTATAGAGAAAGTGGATCTGTAGTGCATGAGATGTCGCGTTCCAACCCACATACTCTGTTCTAATTCGCGCGCGCGAACAAAGTTTAAGTGGCAGCCGAACCATTTGCATCCTGAATAGGCGCCTGCGTCCTCTTGTTGCTTTGGAGCATTTGCCGAGGTCCCCTTCAAATGAAGCAGCTTTTTTGAAGAGCTGTAACATGAAGGCTGATCGTTGGGATAAATACGCGATTGTAAAGGGTCATATCTGAGCTTTCCGAAAAATACTGAAGGGTTCATAAAGGCAGTCTGATTCACAGAAATATTCAGCGCTAGGGATTCGCTGGCCATTTTCGA
This sequence comes from Cooperia oncophora, assembly GCA_036418165.1. NCBI lineage: Eukaryota > Metazoa > Nematoda > Chromadorea > Rhabditida > Trichostrongylidae > Cooperia > Cooperia oncophora. The sequence continues at coordinate 52,161 of MU966857.1, read as the reverse complement.
AACTAGATGTAAATTTTTCCGCTCTCAACGACAGTAACTTTCTTACAACGCAACTGTTTGCAAACGTAAGAACAGTTCTGGAAGTTAGAAGACTGTTCCTTTCCCAAAAACCACTTAACTCCTTCTTGGAGTTTCAGGGGTTTATAACAATGGTTGGCTCAGCACTCATTACTTTCAGCTCTGGATGCTCCATGCATTAGGCTCCCAAGCAGAGATAGTGGGATGGTGCACATTCTATGTAATGTCTGTTCACGCAAGCAGATGTGTTAATACTATATCTACGTACTTACGAGCCTGTGTCGGCCTGTTAGTAATGTTAGTTGACCTTTTGATTGTTAGTAGTACTGACACCTTTGTGCTGTTTGATGTTGACTGGACCTCTCATTGCGCCCCCCCCCCAGCCCCAAAACGGTCAAATACCCCGTATTGGAGGATCCTTAACGATGGTGTGCCCGATAGGAAAGTAGACAGCACACGATTTCTGATGGTTTTTAATTCCGCTCACTGCCCTGCGATAGGTCATCTATGAAGGATTCATGACAGCTGGAATTCATCGTAAACGCTCCATTGCATGCAAACAAAATTCGTGGTAAGGGGACCAGGTCCCGAGACGGAAACTTTTGATACAGTTGGCATACTGCATAAATTCAATATTTTGTACAAAAAAGGACTAATGTAGTTTTCAGGCTAACGCTTCGCTCTAATCTATAGTTGAACGAAGCTGCAGTCATTAAAAGCGTGAAAGCTTGCATGATACAAGAGTTGGGGCAAAGTTACTCTCACGCATACAATCTTCATCACTGCGGACTGTCGCGTCGCAATCAGCGGTTTCCATCTGCGGCCTTCCCACTAGTGGCTTATTCCTTCCTACTCAGAAAATCTGGTAGCTCTATCCTCGTAGGGAATGCCCACTTTTTTGAATGCAAGAGCATGGCAGCATATGCTGCGGGTCCGCCTCTGCTCCCTGATTGGCCGTTCAGATTTGGGGAGGAGAGCGAGCGTACTGATGAAAGCTCCTGTCACGCTAGCCGGGCTCTCTCTTTTCCTGGAACTGCTGCGAACTCCTGACAGCAGGATATACTGCCATGCTCGGACCACTAGGTGAAAAGTCCCTCCCCTCTTACTGGCTAGCCACACCCGCCTGCTGTGAAGCTGCGACAGGCACTACTGACAGGTGCTACCCAGAGACGAGCTTTGTACTGTTGTGCTGCAAAGAATCGCGGCGGGACCACGCGTTGGTCCTATCGCGAGTAGGCAAGATGGCGGGAAAATTTACACCGCTGTGACGTCACAGCGGTGTAAATTGCTCAGCTGCTGCCTGCCTGTGTTACTGCTATGCTGTCGTCCGGAGACCTGCCATGCTACGCCCAGCCCTACTGCTGCTAGATGCGACTGGGCCAGAGCTGGGATCCCGATGCGATATTGCTCCAAGTACCTGTTTTGAAATACCACGTGATGCCCGCGAAATCGATTGCAGTCACACTTCAATAGTCATCATTCGCCCTGTTCACCCCTCCGCTTCGTTCTTTTTTGATTTTTTGTGTTTTTTGTCGTCGTTTTCGTATTCTATTACTCGCGATGCCTTTTTACTGTCCGAGTAAAGAGTAGTTACTCAGGTCAGTTAGTTTCACTTAGTTTTTTGGGTAGTTTAGTAAGAGATAGTTTGAGAGAGCATTTGATGTCGATCACCCTTGAAAACCCCTGTAGGCAAGTTTCCCAAGCCAAAACTGGTTCCCCCCCCCTGAATAGGCGAATTTTGAAGCTTTCACGCGAAACCGACCTCACCACTGTGATTACCACCCTTGAGAACCCCTATAGGCGAGTTTCCAGTGAAAACTAAAATTTTGACCTAAATCGGGTCTGGTCGGATTCTCGAAAAATGTTCTCATTGATGTCATTAGGATAAATGCGCTATAAATCGCAGTAGTTGTCTGTAGTACTGCACCGTTATTCACGTGGACAGTTGCGTGTCCACGTGAACAACGATCGATCCATAGCCGGTAGGATGCAGCAATACCGCCCGCAAGATCCGGCTAGTGTGCTGCCAGCGGTACTACTTCTGGAGAAAAAGGAAGACGAAAGAGAGAAGGACGATCCGTAGTGCTGCGGTCAGCATCAAGGCCGGCTCTGCCCCGCAGTATGTGCTGTGAGCATGGCAGCATATCGGGGACCGGCTCCGCCCACAAAATCAGCTCTATCCGCCGAGCACGGAGGTTCAAGCTGCCATCCTACGAGGATAGAGCTGCCAGATTTTCTGAGTAAATCCCTCATTGCTCGATCACCATTGGTAGAGCAAGGCAGCAGTACGGGAGCACTTCTCATCGGCCGTCCAGCGCCATCAGACGCATTTGTGGATCAGAGATACTTGAGTGTTTTGGTACGCCCTGAATCCAAATTCGCCGAGCGCTCAGACCGAGCACGCACCTTTTGCAAGAGATATTTTCACCCCCACAGATGAGCATCACATCGTCAGCGTAGAGGAGGCTGCTGGAGAATCCATGGAATGACATCCATGGCGACATCGATGATGAGCGGGAAAAGCGTGGAGCCTTGGTGCATTCCAAGTGGGATGTGTTTTCCGTCGAATTGTCTGCTGATGTTCACCCGCGACTGTTGGGCTGGGATACAGGATGCCACCCTTTTCAATAAGCTTTGCGGGGAACGCCGTGCGGTTGTAAGGTGTACCATATGAGTTTAAGCATGACACGATCGGATGGCTTCTTCAAGTCAAGGAGGGTTATATAAACATGCCGCTTCTCACGATGTTTCTCCAGAGCGGCATGTATAGCATCGATGGTCCCAGAACCGGTCACGAAGCTACACTATTTGGTAGAGAGCCAGATAGAACGAATACGGTCACCAACAACTCGCTTAAAAGTTTCCATGCCGTGCGCGAGCAGGCAAATTGTACGATAGTTTGAGCAGTCTGTGGAACTGCCTTTTTTCGTCATGCTCTCTTGCCCCTCCATCCCCTTCCTGCAATGACCTGATTGAAGAACCTCGTGAACCACTCTACTACTGTAGAGATTTCCTTAAAGTAGTCGCGCCATCGCCTAGGCACCACACTTCTTTTGTTCCACAAGAGGACGGCCCTTTTGGTCGTTAATGCCAAAGAATTTTTCTACATTCTCGGATTGGCGGTGACGAGCAATGGCAAATCGGAAGATGTCGTTGGCTATCGCGCGCCTCTCGCTTCTTACTGACGTCTTTAAAGTGACAGCCTTTCACAGCAGCCACAATCTTCTATGCTGAACACTTCGCTTCCTGGGATTTCCGTCAGCTGTCAGCATACTTGTCTTTGAGAAACAAGTTACAGCGTCTCTTCTCCTCGCCAACCTTTAGTCTGTCTGAGATCGACTGTCTACAACCAGGCCTGTGAACACTACGCCTTGCAAGCGCTGTTGTGCCGAGATCGGAGCAAGCAGCTTGCCCTATCCCTTTGGCAGCTTCCCAAGTTTCGCCGATAGCTGTGACAGTAGGCAACCAAATTCGAGGGACACAGCTGCCTCCTTTTAATTCAGCTGCCACCATTTAATTCTCTAGAGACCACATCACTCGAACTGTTCCGACCTAAGCAGTGTGGTCTTCAGTGCAGATCAGCGGACGATGCTGCGTGGCAAGTGTCTTGCACGACATGGTCTTCGCGTTTATGACAAGACGTTTATCGCTATGCCAGACAAGAGCAAAGTCTCTTTGCGTTTTGACATTTTCACTGTAGAAGGTGATCAGTGAAACACTTTCACGGAACTTTGTGTTCACGATGGCAAGATTATGTGCCTTTGCATATTCCAAGATGCGCTCGCCATCGACCTCACGTGTTCCACACTCGAAACCACCATAACAACTGTAGCCGTCTTTCGCAGCGTTTATGTTCCCATTAAGATCGCCTCTAACAATGACAGCAGCTTCTGAGGATATCTATCGCCTCTAACAATGACAGCAGCTTCTGTGGATATCTCAGCTGTCTTCCCCTCGAGCAGAGACTAGTCTCGTCCTTTGCTCACTCAGTGCATCCTTTGTGGAGCATCGCAGAGGGTACACGCGCTGCTCAAAAGTAACTTCACCAAGCGGTCCTGGGATCGTTCCACGTTAGCTATCAAAACGCGGAAACGATTGCGACCACACAAGTGGTAGTCCTCGGCTTGCCACAAAGAATCGCTTTAACGGCGCAACCAGTACCTTCCAAACTGTAGCTAGACTATCTTTTCTCCTGCACCGCCGCCTATCCGTCAAGCGCCTCTGCCAACGCAGCTGAGCGCCCCTTAAGGTCCCAACGTTTGAACTTGACTAGTGGACTGCGCTGCGAGACTAGTGGACTAGCTTAGTAGCCCGTGCCCGTATTAGCATCGGAGAATCTCGCATGCTTTCCACACTCGCCGTACCTCAGAGCACGCGCCGGCTCCCGCGGACGCCGCACCATTGGAAAGTATGTACTATTAGTGGACACAAGTGATGTGACATGGGTGTTAGCAGATCGGCCCAAGGCCTGTCACCTGCGTTCGATTGCTTTACTCATTTGAATTTCGGAGCCATTCCATTTCAACAAAATTTATTAGATTATTAGGCCAAACAAAGTTTTATGTCTAATTCTGAGTGTTGGTTTTTCCACAAAACGAAACTTACAAAGGCTCTAGAGCACCACAAAAATGTGAACATAACAGAGCAGTTGATGAATTCCTTGTAAGTTTTTCATTCACACGATAGTAAGCCTTACAGTACCGCAATGTTTACTGCACTCGGTGGAGAACCGGTCTGACTAGGTTGCCTCGCACACGCAGATGATTTTTGGCAAATTCCCAATCGATGTCGTATTTGAAGGCTAGGGGGGTCGTCACTGCAGGAGTCAGTGCTGATCAATATGCAAACAAAAGAAGAATAATAAAAATAATAACAATCAACAAACGAAAGAATAATGAAAAATATTTGAACTTTGAGCCTTTCTGAGCTCTATTAACACATCCGTATGCACGCTGGCGAAAAAGAAGTAGTTATACCTTTGCCAAGTTGCGTCAGATCGTAATTATGGCGCAGACCATGGCGAGATCGTTTGACACAAAACGCGCTACACCCAACCCATTTTGACAGGAAGACGTGTTCCGGAAGCATACTCAAGCCTTCAAACGAATTTGCTTTCAATGGTGGCAGAGAAACGGACGTTTTCAGCGGCAATTTTCCCCAGCAGTTCCACAAACTGGGAAATACTCAAATGATGAGTTTGCGATAAAATAAGGTGCTTCTTGGAAGGTAGAAAAGGAGCTCCCCGTCTCCCCTAGAAAGGTGAATCAGTTTTGTAAATCCTCGTCACCATAGTACTCCAGGACTTATAGTAAGGATATGGTAGTTTCCTGAATAATAACAGTTTTATTTTGGGTGACCACGTAGCATGGAGTGGTTGGACACGGCAATAAACGGTTGAAGCTTGGCGATGACCAGTACCTGTCAAATGCGTCATGTATTTAGCTTCCATTAGTTGTCCTAGAGCCCTCTGACAAGGGAGGTCTTTCAGGTCGTGGCGCGCTTTTTGGAAATGGTTTGTTGCTTGTTGTAGGGGTCCATACAATGATCATAAAAATGGATTTCATTTTTGCTATGCGTTTCTGGGTAGGTCAAAAACAGGGCGAAAAGGATTTGGCAAGAATGGGCGGTTTAGACAACCTTAATGGGCTCCTTTCTGCTTGTAACTTTGAGCATACATAGTTTATGAGGTGATCACTGATTGGGCTTCAAAATAGATTCGACTAAAGTCAAAATGTAAGTATCATGTGTAACACACTTGGCATGCATCGACGCAAGAGTGATGTTTTTGTCAGCGCTCCCTTCATGACCATTGCTGGCGGATCGGATGGCGTAGCGGATAGCGCGATGGATCCTGGATGACACGACAATGCGGGACTCGGCTCGGATCTTCATTGCGCCAACAGTTTTGCATCTATATCAACGCAGCGAGAAGAGAACATTTCCGGAAACAAGGTTCTCCACATAAGTGTGCTGTTTTGTAAGGTGTCATCCAGGAAAGGCCAAAAGGACAACCTGGCCATTTGCAGTGAGTGCAGATCATTGTACTCTTAACAAAATGAACTCGGAACTACCTTCAAAATTTGCGGAACGATTCTCTGAGCGGAGTTATGGAGGTTTTCCTTCACTGTCTTTCTTCTTGCGGATGGGCTGGCGGAGTGAATTTGCACCTGTAGCGCGACTTACAGCTCTCTCCGTGCGAAATAGATATCATATTCGTGTTCAGGGGGTCGAACAACCCCCAGAAACGCCACCTTGAGGAAATCCGAGGTTCTGGCTCAACTTCGAAAAAATGGGGTAGAGATGGTCACGCCTGGATGATAGCCAATACTCCGCCTAGCATACTGGTGATGACTGGTCCTTGCACTGAAATAACCCTTCAGTCATGTCCTTTTCTCAAAGAACAATACCTGGCTCACTTGTTCATGCCGCCTGCATTATTTTCCTGATTACCGGTAGAAAATTCCATCCCAAGACCAGTCATCCATGGTGGGTGGACCCCAGCCTGCTGCTAATTGTCCATAGAATGGCCTACATTTCCCAAGTTAGGTCGAAACGTCAGATTTGGTTAGAAATTAGTCCCCAGGGGTAATCCAACCCGCTGAACATAAATGTGATGGTATTTCATTGCAATAACCTTTCTGACATGAGCTACGAGCAGCACAAGCACGCTTTCAGGCCATAATGTGGCCACAAGTATATGCCTTCAAATGGCATATAGTTGACGTGACTTATTTCCACTGCCAGGCACACCGGCACGCGAATGAATGGAAAGCTGAAAAATGCAAAACATTTTCCGCGAGGAGGATCCGATCCACAAAGTCCCCCCCCTGCCGTGCTATCCAGGACCCGTCGTGCTATCCACTGCGGCATCCCATCCGTTTGCAGTACTCGTGAAGGGTTCGCTGACAAAAACATCATTCTTGCGTCGGTGCATGCCAAGTGTAAGTATCATGTGTTCTCACATAATACTTACATTTTGACTTTAATCGAATCTACTTTAAGGCCTAATTAGTGACCACCTCATAAACTATGCATGCTCGAAGTTACAAGCAGAACGGAGCCCAATAACATTGTTAAAACGGCCCATTCCTGTCAAATTCTTTTCACTCAGTTTTTGACCGACCCAGAAACGGCTATAGCAAAAATGAAACCCATTCCTGTGACCTTGTATGAACCCCTACAACAAGTAACAAACCATTTCCAAAAAGCGCGCCATGAAATGAAACACCACCCTTGTGAGTGCAAGCATTAGCTGCAAGAAGACTTAGTCGGTTGCCATCTGCTTCTGTTATAAACAAGCCTTTGAAAGGGAAAGCTCGGTTGATCTGGGTGACATCATTGTGGTGATATGCATGTCGTGTCTTCGTGCTGACTTCACTCAATCAACGGCTGCGCATTGCATAACAAAATGAAATGTTTCAGCCTCTCAAGGTCATTTTGTCAATTTCAGATGTCAGATGGAAAAAATGGGTCAAGAGGAAGCGTCCCGGTTGCAATCAACCACTCCACCCTACGTGGCCACTCGAGATGGAAGTAGTATCATCCTGTGGCTTACAGTATCCCACGATTCCTGACTTGGATCAGACAACTCGTGCCAATTATTACCCTGATTATCGTAGCTGATCGATCTAGAATGGCTAGATGCCAGCACAGACGCCGAATAGCGTGCTGATGATTAACTACGCCTGCTTGTCCGTTTTAAACTAATTTTCGAATTTTTTCGCCAACCCTCTATTGCAAACCCGTCTATAATTTTCCTACTATTTATAGACAAATAATTCGTTTCCTGGTGTTGTTCTGCCCAGCAACGATGATGATTGTCGACTGGTATATTCTTCATGCCATTTCTGTATATAGCAGGCAACCAAAAAAGCTCGTGCGGTTTCGAAGGTAGCGAAATAATAACATAAAAAGCGGGTTAAATTTAGATCTATTCCGAAAAATAATTACCCTCAGCAAGTAACACACTTTCCCATTAAGAGACAAGAGCATATATTCCATTTTGTGAAAATCTTGCTTTTGGGAATTAAAGAAATGTTTTAGTTCGTTGTCCAAAGCTAGTTCATTTTCAAATCGCCGATTCCTCATGTGGTTGTCCAAGGCCAAAAACAAATGATAGTCACTTGGAGCAAGGTCTGGCGAGTACGGAGGGTGAGGTAGAATTTCCCTAGTCGCCCTATTGTTTCCTGAGTGATTCTTGCAGTGTGTGGTCTTGCATTGTCCTGGTGGAAAACCCACCTTTTCTGTTCGCATCGATTGAAAGTAATCTAAGTTAACAAATACACTGAATGACACTCTTTGACATATGTCTTAACATGTATTCAAAGTTACCCTATCACTAGATCCAGTTTACTGAATATACTTCATGAAAGTAGACAATTTTAAAAAAGCGCACGAACTTTATTGGTTGCCTAATACATGGCGTTACGAAACCGGTGGTAAGTTTTGTAGTCAATTAAAAACTTGATTTCCATGCTGTTTGCTTGCTTGAAAAGCATAGTTTCATGAGCATCATGGGATCGTGACACATTCTTCTTCCCGATTCGCTCTCAGCTTGTTTTTCCGGTTTACCCTTAAGATCCCTTGCAATTCTTTCACACCCTTGTACAACACTCACAAGGGAGGTCATTCGGGTCGTGGCGCGCTTTTCAGAAATGGTTTGTTGCATGTTGAAGGGGTCCATATAAGGATCACAACAATGGGTTTCTTTTTTATGCATTCCTGGGAATGAAGTGAAACCAAAAAATGAGTGAGAAGTGCTAAGGGGAAGCGATTTGGAGCCATTTCGCTAGGCTCTCCTCTCATTGAAATGTTAAGTATGCACAGGTTATATACATTTATTTATTTGTGGACGCAGTGTCTCTGCGCCTAATAATTGGACAATCAACAAGAACGCAAAAAACAACCACACGAAGCACATCAATTGAAGTCAAACAATACCGTAGATGCGAGAACTTAGGAGACCTCTGAATTAGGTAGCCTGGGGGCCCTTATACGAAAGGCTCCAGGTGACAATTGGAAAATATGTTCGCCAAAAATTTTGTTCAATAAGTGTAGCACTCTGATCGCAAAGAATTTGATCCAACTTGGGTTCTCGATACAGGAGCCCTGATCTTGATGGCGCTTCCACTTGTCCTCGAGATAACTAAAGTGAAGAATTCATCCGATTTACTCTACCTGTAGGATCTTGAAAGCTATCATGAGGTCATTGATCGATCTTCTATCAAGGAGACTGGGTAAACCGTGAAGACGCCGTCTTTCCGCTGCGCTTTGTCGAGTGTCATAGCTCATTCCGGAACAAGAGGGCAAGTTTACAAGTAAAGCTATTCTGCACACTTTCCAAGAGCTTAATCTTTTTTTTATACGGCGAGAACACTGAGTACCATGTTCCACTACAGGTCTAACATAGACTTTATAGAGCTGCAGTAATATCTTGGGATTTTTCGAATTCAATGCTTTGAAAAGAGTATGAATTCTGTTGCTAGCTGTGGAAAGCAGAAACTTATGTGTTTCAGACCCAATTCGTTGGAGAGGATGGACACCAGGATCCTTTATCTCTTAAACCGATTCTAAAGTTACTGATCCAATTTTTCCAATTCCAAATTCCAATCCAGATCCAATTCCAAGTAGTTATGATTGGAAAGTTCATTCCCTACGCTACTAAAAACTTTGGTTTTATCAGGAGCCAGGGGTAATCCATACTTCTCCGACCGACGTACAATACGATCAATAGGTTTCTGCAAGTGCTCGCAGTCGGATGCACATTCAATAACTTTGTACAGTTTGATAACATCGGCATACATCAAGCTTTTGACCCCAAATCTTGACAAGGAGGTAGGGAGGCAGGCCGTATAAGCAATGAACATTGAAGGCGATAAGACTTCACCCTGAGGGAAGCCACTAGTGATCAAATACTTCGAAGAAAAGCTATCCCCATCTCACACTTGGTAGGTACGATTGCAAAGAAACGATTCGATCCAGTGCACTATGAGAGGACAAATTCCGAGCGGTTCCAACTTCTCAATAAGTTTCCGGTGTCCCGATCAAAGGCTACTGCAGAGTCAAAATATACCATGTATACAGGTTTTCTGCCATCAAGTGCGCTAGTCCAGTTATTGAGAGAGGTAATAAAGCAGTTTCTGTTGAATTACCCGTAGAGAGTCCGTGCTTATTCGCAGGATAAAGCTGTTTTGGTTCAAATAAGTAGTCACTTTACCTTTAACTGATATCATTGTAACTGACAAGACAACTATCATTCTTTCAGGGTACCGAGAAAGTTTGCACCTTGCGCTTCTGACCTTCGCAGGGGAGCAAACATATCATAGTATAATGAATTGGAATGAATAACTCGTATTTCTCCTCTATGGAGTCCGCAGTTGCGAGGAAAGCAATCCCGTCAATGATACACTGTCAAGCATGTAAGAACACAAGAATTTGGGAAATGCAAAACTGGGCCCAAGCGAATCCGATTCACAGACCGCTTTGATGTCGCACCACTACCTTATCCACCACACCATCCGTCAACCCGTGGGTAGCATTGCGGGAACGATTGAAGAACTTCAGTGCTACCTAGCTATATGAAAATTCGTTGAAGTTATTTTGCACTATTTTCTATGTGAAGTCAACGAACACCTCATAAAATAAACATGCTCAAAATTGCAGTTAGAACCGAGCCCACAAAAATGGTTGAAACCGCCCTCCCCTGCCCAATACTTTTTAGTCCTTTTCGGCTTTCCCAGGGGTGCATATCAAAGAAACCACTTTTTAGGATCCTTGTAAGGAGCCCTACAACATGCAAGAAACTATTTCTAAAAAGCGCGCTGCCTTGTCAGTGTTGAAGCACTGTTCTGCATTTACATATGAAAACATTCCATTTTTATTTTACACCTGTTTATACCTACACAGTTTTACTCAGGGCCATCGTTGTTGGGGATTGGGGGGGGGGGGTAGTTGGTCTGAGAAAAATTTCTTCGACAGTTGATTTTTCTTGTTTCAAGGATGCTTTAAGGGCGAGGGGTCGTTTTTGTTCGTTGCTGGGAGGGGAGGGAATCGTAACTAGCTTCTCGCTTTCTGAGAGGTTTTTGATTTTTTCGTGGATTTTCCTGTTTGATTGTTACGACTCCAGACGAGAGTGCTTCATTGAGCACGAGACGACAATTGACAACACATCGCACAGAGGGTCTTTTATAGACGTAAGATGACCTATCACTGCATAACATAACACAATGAATGTAAACAACCTCTTGGATTATCATTTAGGACAGTGAACTCATAAACATTGACCGGTCTACCACAACACTCCCCCCTAAGATGCAATGGTGGGAGTATCAAATAAAACGATAACCATTCATCTTAACGAAAGTAAGTTATTTGTCTACATGTAGGTCTTCAAATGTGGCTTGACTTGGAGTCGGCTCGGCGGTCGGCGGTCGCGTTGTGGGCGTTCTTTGAGCGGTGTGGTCTTCTCCAGTGATGAAGCTTATGAATCTGAGCAGTTGATTGTTGCATCGGGTGTTGCCATAGTCACTGGTTTCTGGGACGACGGTCTCGCACATTGTGCTGTTTCAGGTGATAAGTCGTAGCTTTCCAGTGATGTCTGTTCTGGTGTGGCGGCCATGCGTGGACGTAGTTGATTGGCTTGACGACATTCCACTGCTTCATTCACGAGGACGTCGTATACAGTATTTCCGCGGCAGTTGAGGATCTTTCCTGGTATCCATTTCTTTGCCTCTTTGGAATGCTTTCACTCAGACGAGATCTTCTAGCTAGCTCCTTCTGGTCGGCAACCAGTCGTGACAAGCATCGGCTTGTCCGAAATCTGTGGTTTTCCTGTATTCAATCTTGACGTCATAACCACGAAGTATTAGTGACCATCGCAGTAGTCGATTTGCTGTATATGCTGGCAAGCATTCTTGCTTCCAAATATAGTAACAAGCGGTTAATGGTCTGTGAGTAGAGGGAACTGGCGTCCCAGCAGATATCAATGAAGTTTGCGGACTGCATAGACTAATGCAATCCCTTCCTTCTCGATTTGATCATATTTCTTCTCTGCTTCTGTGAGAGTTCGACTGGCGTGGCTGATTGCCTTCTCTGATCCATCTGCGAATCGATGCAGGATTACGGCTCCAATGCCGTAGTCAGAAGCGTCTGCTGCAACAATGAGATCCAACTGTGGGTCATAATGTGTGAGCAGGAGTGGTGAGACCAGAATTTCTTTGGCTCTCTCGAAAGCGTTCTAATTCGTTTGTCCATTTGAACTGAGCGTTCTTCAGAAGGGCGTCGAGGGGAGCGCGAAGCTGGCATATTTCAGGATGAATGTTTCGTAGTAGTTCAGCATTCCGAGAAACGAACGAAGTGCGCAATATCCTTTGGCTCTGGCATTTCTGTTATAGCGCGAATCTCCTTTGGGATCTGGACGTCGACCAATGGCATCGATGATGTTTCCAAGACACTTGATCTCCGACATCATGAAATGGCATTTTTCTTCTCGTACTCGGAATCCGTATAGCTCTATTCGTTGGATAAGTGATTCCAAGTTTTGGCGATGCTCCAAAGTAGTGCATCCGGTAACGATTATGTCGTCCAGATAAGCTGCGACACCATGCAATCCTGCTATCGTGGAATCGATAATCTGTTGGAATATACCTGGAGCTGATTTCACTCCAAACGGTAGGCGATTATAGCGAAAAAGACCACGATGTGTGCTAATCGTGAGTAGTTCCTCTGAATCATCGTCCACTTCGATTTGTAAGTATGCATCTGCTAGATCGATCTGTGAGAAAAGCTGTCCACCGTTGAGTTTGGTAAAGACTTCTTCTGGGTGTTGATGAAGTAACGCTCATTCAAACCGGTGGAGAAATCCGCACATAATCGGATACTGCCATTGCTTTTCTTCACTACCACTATTGGTGCTGCCCAATTGGAGTGGTCCACAGCTGTGAGTACGCCTTCTTGGATTAGGCGATCGATTACGGCACTGACGGTTGTGATGGTATATTGGTTGAGCCTCTGTTTCAGGAATAGCTTAGCTTTCGTCTTGGTACAGCGTCCAAGACCTGGAGCGTAGACGTTGGGAAACTGTGTTCTCAAGCGAGTAACAAGTTCGTTGCGATGGTCGTCGAGCGCTGCAGTTGCTTGTCGACAGTTGTACTGTTCTTTGAGCTGACGATAATCTGGCATCTGGACACCATTCGAGTCCCAGGAGATCGGTGGCTTCTGCGACATAGCAATTTCCTCTTCCAGAGATAGGTCCCTGATGTCGATCGAAAATTGAAAAGTCGGCTTCGAAGCATCGTAAGATCTTCATAGGTAAACCATCAGCTGTCTTCACTGTTGAGATGCCTGGACGAAGAGATGGGGATCCAATTTTGATCCATGTTCTGCGAGATATCGTTGTTATGTCTGCTCCAGTGTCGAGTTGTAGGTGAGTGAGCTGGCCGTTGATGCGGACTTTCGTGTAGGTTCTTGTATCTTTGGTCATGACGTCCACGTTCCTGCATCGAAGCTTGCGTTTGGAAGATCGGTCTCTTCTTTTCTTTGTCGACATGCTTCTCCGATTTTGTTTCTCCATGCTGCTTTCTCGTTCTTTTGAAGCAAGAGCCTCTGACGTGTTTTGGCCCAAGTCGCTTCTTAAGCGTACTTGGTGAGCGGCGTTTATCTCCTTTGTCTCCATTGTTCGATTATCTGAACGCAAAGTGACGAAAGTTTCATATTCTGTGATGAACTCGTAAGGGGGATAGGATCCGATTCTTCGAGACGGTTCATCTTGTACAGGAGTCGAAGACACATCTCTGAATTGGAAGTGTCGGTGAGACCACGAGACATTCGAGTGTTTCGCTGTCAACATCCTTCATGCATACTTCCTCGAACTTCTTCTTAATCGTGTTTGCGAAGTCGCGATAAGGTACATGTTATCCGCTCATTGGAGGACAGGATGTCTGCAGGAACTCGAATCGACGGCGAATCAGAGTTTTCTTCGGTCCTAATAGTGTGGTCAGCTTTTCGACAGGTGTGAGCAGGTCGATATCCCGTGGCTTCAGCGGTAAGACGTCTCCGAAAGCGTGTTCCCTCGATCGTCGATCACTGGGCCATATCGCCTGAACCACACACTGAACGTTGAGTCGTCGTCTTCGTCATACTTAAAGTATGACAGGCCTCGCATGAGGTCTCCATAGGCATCTCAAAATGACCTTTTCCAGAAGACTGAGCAGATCCTACCATTTGCTCCACAAGTGCTGCTAGAAGCTCGTTGAATTACTGATTCTGCTGCTGAAACTGCTGTTGGATCTGCTGGTTCTGCTGCTGGGCATGTCGAGTTTCTTCAAGTTGACGGCTGCTCGCTGAGCTTCTTCCGCTGATGTTCTTCTGAGGCCTGATCGCCAGTGTTACAACTTCGGGCGAGAGTGCTTTATTGAGCACGAGACGACAATTGACAACACACCGCACAGAGGGTCTTTTATAGACCCAAGATGACCTATCATTGCATAACACAATGAATGTAAACAACCGCTCAGATTATCACTTAGGACAGTGAACTTATAAACATTGAGCGGTCTACCACAACAGTTTTATATGCCCCCTCCCCTCCACTCGACAATTCGATAAGGAGGATACCAGAGGGAGGGAGGGGATTGTACCAAACCACTAAAAAAAAGAGGGGGTCGTACGGACTCGAACAGAATCCCCAACGAATGATGTGCCCTGGTTGTACTTCTGACACTAATGAAGACCTAAAATATGTCATGTTGTCACTAGAATAGCGGAGCATTTTTCTCCAAAATGCACTAATTGCTCTCTGTGGAACCATTTTTGTGTATCAGACCTTCAACTGTACTAATGAATGAAGAGGGTGAACCTTATCAGAGCACAATAAGCTGAGAGCGGAATAAGAAAGAGAATGTGTCATATCCTCTAATGGTCATGAAACCATACTCTTCCAGCATGGAAATCAAACACTAAACTACTGTGCCAAACACACCACTGATTTAATAACGCTGCAGTTGTTTTACTAACACCATAATTTTAAATAAACGCGATGAAGAATATACCAGTCCATGAGCAACATTGTTCCTGGACATCAGGAAAACAATTTGTCTGTCCGAATAAGTAGTAGAGGAATAGTTGTGGATTCTGCGATACAGGGTTGGGCGAAATAAGTCGAAAACTAGCTCAAAAACGGACCAGAATGCGTCATGCCAGTCTAGGTCAATCGATTACGCGAATCAAGGTGATGAGTGGCTTGGACAACTTGTCTGACCCAGAGAATGGCTGCGGAGGTCGGTGGAGTTGGCAATTACGGTCAGCAGCATCCCAGCAGCAATATGACAGCCCACAATCGCGTCACCATTCATGCACCCTTCACATGCAATCGTCTGCAGAACTTCAAAAGATATCACATCTTTCTAGGACCTCATCGTTCGCGAGATATTTCCCATGGAAAAAATTTTGGGCCACTAAAAAGCTACATTTTCTCTCAGCCATTGTACGAAACTCATTCGGAAAACATAGTATGCCTCCAAAACCCATAGTTATGTTGAACAGGAGGATAGAAAAGTTCGATTATTAAGAGTTGACCTCGTCTGGATGCGCGCCATGCACTACGCTCCCATGCGAAGGTGGTGCAAATGTGTAGCTCCTAATGGTAGCACAACACATCACAGTTGGGGATCTCCTAATAGGGTGGAAGGAGGGAAGGGGCGTACTTGACCGCTGAGGTGGGGGGAGGGAGTCGTGATGAGAGGGGCTGTCAACACCAAACACCGCAAATGTGCAAGTAGCACTACAGAAAGTCCCAAAATGATTCACTGTAACAGCATTGATTGACATAAGCTCGTAACTACTTAGATGACTGAACAGTACAACTTAAACAAGTCTGTGGTGAGGCCACGGACCTTTCTGAATCTTATAAACACACCTGCTTTCGTGGACAGAAATTACGTAGAAGTTGCACCATCCCTATCTTTGCGTGGGAGCCTAATTTATGGCGCATCTGGAGGGCGACTCATCCTAGGTGTGTTCTTAAAGGGAGTTGGCACGACAAATCGCTATACAAATGTAGGATTTTTACGACTGGCTTAACAGAATTCCGTGACCTCGAACAGGCGATCCGTGGCGCCTTTTCCGAGGAGGGTACTCCTATGACGCCCTATCGAGCAACAATGTTCCGTCCCGAACGCCTTCCTCGCCTGTCCGCCCACAAACGGACGACGGTTCCTGACGCTCGTATTCATTTATTTGCTAACAAATTATGAAGCAAATGGATTGGTACGAAGCGGCCGTGAAGCTGTATGCATGCATGGGTACACATATGCAGCCGTATCTTCGGTAGTGGTGATTGGCAAGATGCGTACGGAAAACTAGTCCGAAGTCGATTTTTAAGTCATTGAGAACGGAGGCTTTTTCTTCGCCGGATTTTGACCGTTTCCCTCCGTTCTTTCGCCATTTCCCCACTACATAGCGCCCAACTAGCATTTTAGGCCGAGTGGGAAAGCATCGTGCCAACTGCCTTTAAGTGTTTGAAATGTCCGCTTGGAATGGTACGCAAGGAACGGATTTTTCGCGCTGTCTGGAGTTTTCCCCAATAAATCTCAACGCATTTATCTAATAAACCCCGGGATTTCGAAGCGATGTTAAGTGGTTCTTGGGTAGAGCCCTTTTCTTCTCTTCAAAACTGTTCCCATTTTTGTGAATAGTTGCCTCGGTAGAAATTTACAATCGTTCAAACCAGAAAACTCGCACAGTTCCGAAAATCCCCAACAATGTATCTCTCAAAATCAGATATCCTTTATGGACATTTCCTGCTTTTTGGGAGCTCAAATCTGAATCTTAGCGAGCGCGTTTTTATTTTCGAAGAGTTGCTGTACTTTAAGGGGTCTCGGCAAATGCGGTTCAACGCGCGCGAAGTTGAACACAACAGTGTGCGTTGGAGCACAACATCCTGGGTGGATCCACACCCACTCTCTCCACTACAGTGCGTAACAAAAGTATATGGACACCTCAAATTTTTGTCCTGCAAAATTGCCTTTGAGTTTTGCGATATGAGACCTTTATTGTTGAATTCCCCGTAGGCGAAAACATAGGAATACACTACTTCTGAGCACTTTGTGAACTACTGTACAATTATTTGTTTTGAAAAAGTTTCTTAATAACAAAAGTATGTGGACACCTGAGGATGTCCAAAGTTTGGTTCCAGATCTGCAATCCATTTTTATGGTTTCTAGTCCCCATCAACCTGTACTCATACCTCGTCGTGGTAGTCCTCCCTACCAAGACGGACAGGCTTGGATTCGAACTTTCAGTGCTCCAGGACACTCGAATAGAGAGATTGCAAGATAGCTTGGACTTTCGGCGACGTGCGTTGGTATATACCTCCAGAATCCTGATGGCTACCACTCAGTACCTGTTTCGAGGCACTCACGATCTTTGTCCGCAAAAGACATGAGAAGAATAGCCTCAAACTCCCGGCTTTCTGTTTCACAGATCCATGCCGCGATGAATCTACCGGTCTTAAAAATGACAATATGGCGCTCTATTCAGTCAAGTGAGCACATCACTAGAGAGACCATGAAGAAAGCTCCCTGTCTGACTGCCAGACACCAGCTGGCAAGAACCAACTTTGCGCGTGCAAAAATGTCGACGTCGTGGGACAAGATGCAGTTTCTTGAGATATTTGTAAATTCAGAAAGGCAACATCTTATGCGCATTTCTTTCTTAGGTTATCTTCACTAATAAGAAAAAGTCAATCTCGACGGTCCAGATGGATATCAGCATCACTGGAAAGGCCTTTGTAGCGATCCGTTGATGTTCTCGAGACGAAATTTCGGAGGCACCTCTTTGATGGGTACGGGGTGGTTTTGGAAGCAAGAAGTGGAGCTTGCCTCCATCGTGCTGTCTGAACACATGAATACCAAGAGTGCTTGAGTCCAACTCTCTTGCCTTTTCTGAGCGGCCACGACGCAGGACACATGTGATGCAGCAGGAACAACGCCGCCGTGCATGTTTCAAATTCTACTAGAAAATGGCTCCAACGCAATGGATCAAAGGACATGATTGGCCGGCGTGTTCTCCTGACTGCAACCCAACCTGAAACCTTTGGAGAAGCATGGTTCGACGAATCTACATGAACAGTGGGCAGTACAACAGCGTGCGAGACTTGAAGGAGGCAATAGTTGCTCCATGGGAGGAAATCGACGAAGGCAAAATGACAAATCTTGTCCACAGCATGCCAGACAGAATGTTCGAAGTAGTAGTGAACACTGGAGGAAGAACCATTTTCTATTTCCCACGCTACATTTGTTTTTTGTCAAGTGTCCACATACTTTTGTTATTAAGAAACTTTTACAAAACAATAAATAATTGTTCAGTAGTCCACAAAGTGTTTGGAAGTAGTGTATTCCTATGTTTTCGCTTATGAGGAATTCAACAAAAGGTCCCATATCGCAAAATTCAAAGGCAATGTTGCAGGACAAAAATTTCAGGTGTCCACATACTTTTGTTACGCACTGTAGTGGTACCTAAAAGAGGGTATGAAAAGCGTTGTTGGTTCTTAACTAACTCAGTCAACACAGCAATTGTAGAAAATAATAGTAATGCTATGGCTCTCGCCATTTCCATCTGTTCTGAGTCTGAGCCGTATTTCTTCCCATGGAAGCTAAAGTAACATGTATGGAACACCGGAATGCTTCACCTGAGCTGAACTCCTCCTGCAGATGAAGGGAGCACTTTTGCTAGGATCCTGACTTGCGAAGCCGCGAAAAGTTTCAAGATTCATTCGTATGCAGCTTCTTCTATTGGATGACGTTCAGTGCCGGAAGCTACACGGAAGTCAGGAAAAATTATTAGCTCTTGGTTCTCTTCCACATGCGTTTTAAAAAAATGTAAGCAGAAAGCCGAAAAAACAAGAAGCGGTAGAAAAGGGGGAGGTCGTACGGAGTCACCTTCCAGGGGGGGGGGTCGCCCTGAGAGGTTAACATTTCTGTTCTTGCAAACAGATGTTTTCATTAGATTCGGGAAGGTCGGCGGACCACCTACGAGCCACTTTGTGCTATATTATTTAGTATCTACGTATTTACGAACTTGTGCTGATTATAAATAAATAATTGGTCTTTGATTATTTTACTATCCTTTCATTCTATAAACCAGTAACTTTGTGTGTCGGGTTGTATGTTTGTATGTAGGTTTGTAGGTATGTTTGTCTGTCCGTCCGCACAATACTTCACGGGTTCAAGTTCGCTGGAGGCGAAAACGACCGCTAGGCAAACCGGTAACTGACTGGGAGGATGTAGCAATCCAATGATATTGTGATAGCAGCCTCCGCTATATAAGACAACCATTCGGTACACCCCGAGCCATTGCACGAGCTGCAGGCGTGGCAGCTAGACGTGTGCTCGTGCAGGGGCAGGGTGGGGTGGAGCCGAGGGAGGGGGGACGCCCAGTGCCCACCCCCCCCCCCCTTCCGTGCTCAGCCCGAAGCCGAGCGCACTGGAACACTGGGACGCGTTTGTTGCAAGGTATGAATATAGGTTACGGCACAGGGATATGGGGGTTGACCAAAGAACTGCCTAGCTGCTGATAAGGGGAGTAGAGAAGGAATGGCAACAATGCTCATAGAAGCGGACATAGCATCAGAGTTAGGCGTGATTTCAGCAAATGGATCAAGGGAAGGTGGAGAAGGCGACGGCCGGGTGACAAGAGAAATGATAACGATAAGGGTCTGATAGAAAGCAGTTGTTGCTCAGTCAAATGATGAAGCCTCTACACCACGAAATTATGGAGTTTTAGTGATAGCGACATTGATGACGGGTGACAAGCAATTTTATCAGTTGATAAGTAAAGATAAGGGGACATTCTCACGACATCTCTGACCACTATACTGCCAAAAAAAGCCTCTCAGTAAGCGAAATTTTCCCACAGCCCTCACTCCTCTGAGAGCACTAAAAAATGTACTCATCCCACTAGGGGGGGGGTATATACTTCGCCTGAAACAGGAAGTTTGGAAAAATCAAAAACTTCAATATTGGAACACAATTTATGCGTTCAGTGAGTATTTAACTTCTTTCTTGCTTTATAACTTCTAATCACTGATAAGAATGAATAACGAAGTAGTTTGTGATATATTCGCGAACGCCGCCTAAATATTGTCATCTGCAGCCATTCATGCAGGTGTACATGCTTGGCAGGTGGATTGCATGTTAATGACAAATTAATCGCCCAGCGTTGGTGTTGTGATGCAGGTAATAAAAACGGGATTTGTTCGTCTACTGTGCAACACATATTTATTCTGACTTCCTTTATACTTCTAGATCTACGTATAGAATGGGCGTTATGGCCGAAACCAGCAGGCCTTCTGCAAATATAAGGGGTACAGATTTCGCTAGGTTACTCTGTCTATTATGATTCGACTACTAGCGCGCAATATGAGCAGCTCAGGCAATTAACAAATTCCTTTCCGTGCGCCTGGCGAAGCCAGGCCAGCTCGGCGAAGCCGAGCTGAAAAGAAGGAGGAGAGCTCGGCGTCAGCCGGGCGATCCGACTGGTTTCAAAATATTATACACATCGTTGAATTCTATAGCGCTGATTTCGCTCCTCAAAGATTGCGAAGTTGAAACCCTTGCGTTGTTGATTCTGAACAATGTCGCCTGCGATCTCTCCAGCGGCCAAATACGACCTCCGAGACCACATTTTAACGTCCAATGTTTTAGTTCATTCATTAATAGCGCTAAGTAACGAGCATCGAATGATTCTCTTGCGCAGAATTCATGCTAACTTTAACGACTTATGCAGTGTCTTCTTTGTGATTGATCGAATGAAACGTCGTTTATCTCACAGAAGACATTTCGAGCACTAGCCCTCCTTTAGGTCTACAAACATTACATTGAAAGCCTACACCAATATCATCTAACTTTACAAACATACAGTAGGGCCAAAAAAAGACACTCTCCTTCCTCGACCCTCAAAGCAATCTAGTTACACTTTATTAGATTCTGATTGGACATTTCCACCACTATATTCAACAGCATATTGTACGCTATCATGATACTCCACCACAGCCTTCTGGACGAGCGTTAACGACAGATTCTGCCATGCGACCGTGATTCGCTGCCTGAGTTCAGCGAGATCGTTGATTTCTAAGCCACTTTAGACCATCCCGTTGAGCTCCGCTCGAACCCGGTAGTTGAAGGGGTTCAGGTCAGATGACAGACTTAGATAATCCGTCTTCTTCAGGTACTTAACGCCCTTCGATTCCAAGTAGGCGAGTTTTTCCAACGCCCTTCGATTCCATGTGATGACCCTCAACCCTGTAGATGATGTTTCCAATATGGTACGACATCAAGGGAGGATATTCTTCTCGAGTTGCTCGATGTAACCGTCAGCAGCCTTCAGTCCGGACTCCACGAAGGAAATATCGGTCTCCCGTAGCCCGGTCCATACCACCAACTCGCGCCTTGGCAACTGCAGTGAAGATGATATCCTGGACCATAGCAACGTTGCCGGAGCTGTTCCATGTTGAAGGTCTCCCAGATCAAGGGTGCCGGTATCCAGGTAGCTGTCCATGGGTAACTCGATACAAGAAGTTTCGCAGTTTTCTGGAGATGACATGAACTCCATAGGCCTTCTCCAGTCCGGCTGCGATTGGAAATGGCTTCATGGCTTGATGTACATGATGGTGAGGAACGAGAGCCTGCCCCTGCTTATCGAAGAGCATCTCGGACATCTTACACCCTGGTACTCGTATCCACGTATTTTGTCTGGGCTGCGAAAACTTTGCTGATATGTGACTCGACCGAAGTGCCTTTTTTGCCCCACTCCTGTCGGCAAGAAATCCGAAGAGGGAAACAATCCACAAATAACTGACTGGCTTCGCGAAGGAGGGTCTAGGGGAGGGGGATTCGGGAGTATGTTGCAAGATGCTCTATGATGATGTGAAAAACAATAACACGCAACATTCGCTCACCTTCCGAGCTCTCCTTTCCTTTTGAAGAGGCACAGCTAGATTGGTGAAACAGGAGGAGGAGGAGCTAAGAAAGACAATGGAGATCATCGCTGCACAAAGATGTGACATAAACGGTGATACGTGACATATGACAAATAGCAGTGTATCAACTACTACCATCTTACCTCCGCTTCACCAATCTAGCTGTGCCATTTCGAAAGGAAAGGATAGCTGTGGAGGTGAGTCAATGTTGCATATTACTGTTTTTCACATCATCACATCTTACAGCATACTCCCGTATCCCCCTCCCACCCAGACCCTGCTTCCCGTAGGAAGCCGGTCAGTTATTTGTTGATTGTTTCCCTTTTTGGATTTCTTGCATATGTCTGTAAAGTTAGATGATGTTGGTGTAGGCTTCGAATGTGACGGTAGACCTGAAGAAGGGCTTAAAACCGGAAACGTCCTTTATGAAATAAACGACTTCGACGAGTTTCACTCTGACAAGTTTCATTCATTTTTATAGCTACAATCACAAAGAAGACACAAGTAAATGAAGCTCAGAAACCCTCTCATATCACGTGACCTTTAGTGTTCATTCAGATAAGCATCATCCTGGAATATAAATTTTCGAAAAGTGAAAAACCTGAAGTGACACTCATATGTCCACAAGCCACCGTTGTAAAGGTGTGTACTAACGTGGAAAAAAGTTAACGCATATAGTATCATCGAACAACATCTGGATGTAGCAATATAATATGGGCATTCAGTGGATAAGATTCTTGTGATCAAAGCAGTAAAAATTACCGGTTTGTCCCTTCCCAAGGGTTTTTTCAAGTTTGTATGGACCACAATACTGTGCTTGTTGTGCTGGTCGTAAGTTGTTCGCACATTCGCCCATTCTGATGTTCAGCCCATCAGTAACGCCTGTAACTTCGTATTTGTCTCACCGAGTAGTTCCCAAGATATTAGGTTGTTCGACGAAAAGTCCTGCGACACTTTGACCAAATTTTTCGAACTAAATTTCTGGTCAGTAAAGGACATCTCCAACCTACAAGGTAACCGCACTTGATGGCTAGGACTAGTGCCTTTCTTTTGCACAGCTTCTCATTTCCATTCTCATAGAAGAGGTGTACCTCTCTCGAGTTGAGGTTGATTTTCGGAGCTTTTGCTTTTTGAAGGAGGTGATAGTGACCAAGGGAGGGTAATTAGGTAATTAGAAGCTGCTAACTTTGTTAAATAACCTGACTACGGTCGCATTCTCTGATCGAAATGCATGATCTTTTGGCGTAGCCTGATCCCCACAGCGGTCCTCGCATTACCGAGCAGTAGAGAAAAACTGAGTATTTCTGAATGAATTCAAGCGTGACGTCATCCATATTTTAAAGTCGATTAAGGTGGACTGTGCTCCTTACAACGGTGCTGGTATCCAATGATACCGCTTTGAAGTCCCACCAATAACACACTGAAATCTTTATCCCATGCACATCTTCTTTTAGCTGGCAATCTACTTTTCTGTTTGAGAGGTCCTCTAAGCGACATGTGCATGATGTACGCAAGGACTCAACCACTCGCTATCAACCGCAAGATCTCACAAAAGTTCCTACGCTGTGTACAAGGAAAAGAAAACTCAGCCACGGTCATTCGGTATGCCTTGTCAGACGTGTCCAACTCATGAGGCATCCTTCACAAAAAAATTTTCCGATAACCGAATTGCGGAGAAGCATGGCAGTTGTCAGTCAGATGGAACCTAGAGAGGTTGCCAACTTACCGGTGGTTACGTTCGGCTGAAGATTGAGTAAAGGGCCGTCATTCTGTGCTGATGGGCGACCTATACATTACCCAACTACGAGTTGAATAAGTCCAGCCTAGAAGCGCTGATACGAAAGCTACCCTCTGCCATGGCAAGCGACATCCTCCCTCAAGACAACGTAGATGTCAGTTTCCCTGACTACGGCGGAGCGGCCCTACAGGAACTCATAATATGGGGCAGGTCGAAAAGTACCTCGATCTCTGGGGACTTTTGAGCTTTGAAAACTTCCTCAAAGCCATGATATACCCATTTGCAGACCCTAGAGGACAGTCTCCACTAATCAGGGATAAAAACATCCAAAATGAATTTTGGTCTTTTTCTAGAACAATTCAATCAAAGTGTCGCAGGAATTTTCGAACAACCTAATATTATTGTAAGGCTTGTTGCTAATCTTTAGATGGCAGGATGTCTAGAAATGTGATCTCCGCCTTTTTTGAAATCTAGTGACGAGGGAGTCAGTCATGGCGCGCTTTCTAGAAACGTTTTTTTGCTTGTAGTAGGGGTCCGATGACAGAAATGGGTTTTGTTTTGCTATGCGTTTCTGGAATGCCAAAAATGTAGCAAAAAACATTGCTAAGGAGAAGGTGTTTTGAGCCATTTTGCCGGGCTCTTTTCTAGTTGTGTATTCATAGCTTGAGAAGTTCGTCAGCTATGCATCGAGAAAAATGCAAAATACAGTGAAAAGAGCTCCTCCGTCATGTAATGGGGTAGTCTTGAAGTTTCTCAGCGAATTGTACAGCATCCGTCCCCGCGCACAAGGGGGTATCTGGCAGCATGTTGGCGTCAAATGCCTAGGCGCCAAATATTTATAAGCGTCAGAATCGTGATCAGGGCCATTAATTACCTCGATATGCAAAGTTCCCGCGAAAAAAAATTTTTCTGTCGATTTTGGGTCAAGATGGTTGACCCCATGTTCGACTAGTGGCTAATACTAACCTTCCTCTACAACTCATTATCCAACTTTGTTACCAGAATTTTTCTTTTACTAGGATTCAAACGCATAACCAACAATAAAGAAAAAAAAGACTCATGCGCCGCTTCCCGAAAAGGCAAAGAAAAACAAGTCCTGTTCTCCCGGCAAAAGTTACGGCGAGGGGTGTTCCGTTCTCGGATGAAAGCCTGGACGATGGAGTTGACAGAGGTCCAAAGTGTAGCGTGTACCGGGGCCGATATTTTGGAGAGGTACCGGCCTTGAGAAGGCAAATTTCGCATCGTCTATGACGTATAAGGTTACGAAGATGTGAGTTGGTTATCATTGCAAACCAAATAGTCGGTTCATTCACACCAGAGGGCCTCGACAAAAATTTTTTGCTGGAACTTCATATACAGAGGAGTCGATGGCCAGGATCAGGATTCTGACACTTTTTCGGCGCCGATACCAGTTGGCGCCATCATGGTGTGAAACAGGGTTGACGATTCTAGTGCAAAAGTACTCTTGCGCCAAGTCAACGATAATTTTTCCATAAGACTGAAAGTCGTGCTCGTGAAAATCGAATGACGCCCGCGGCCCAACTTTCAGACAGAGGCGTTTTTTCAAGGTGTCGAGAGCGCAATAGATGAGTAGGGCCGTTTTGTGATTTATTAGTGCACCAATCGGCTCGCCGGCTAACGCCGGCGCGCCTCCTTCTGATACGGTCCGGCTGCGCCGGGCGAGCGCGTTCGCCGCGCGTATTTTCTTTCACATATTTCTAGACTCAACTGATATCCGCCTTTTGTTCTGTACTCCACTTTTTTCCGGTGTCTGAAGTACTCTTGAGATATTTTACAGATTCTTCGTCTGACTCCGCCCACCTCGGAGCAGGCTCAGCCCACAATGTTTTTGCCCCACAATCTTAACCGACGACCCTCTGCTGAACTTAATCCACTTTTTTATGGTGTCTGTAGTGTTCTGGAACCGTTTTACAGACCCTTTTTGTCTGGCTCCGCCCACCTCGGGGCAGGCTCCGCCCACAATTTTTTGCCCCACAGTCTTAACCGACGAGCCTCTGCTGAACTTAATCCACATTTTCCGGTATCTGGAGTGTTCTGGAACCGAGCTACAAACTTTTAAAATGAATACCCTGCAACAGGGCAAGCTCGCCACTGTGGGCGGGTCTCAACACACTCTGAGCGTGCCCTGTATTCGCCGGGTATTTAAATTCTACACTGAGTTTTTTGCGACTTCCAAACACTCTCGCGAACCGGGTTGAATTTTGCGGGAAGCACCGCCCACCTTGAGTACGCCAAGCCCATTTAGGGTGTACCTGCCACAGTTACTCTGGCGACTCCTTACTAACCTTAGTCCCTTTTTCCCCCATCTTTGAGCTGCTCCGGAAGCGAATTATGAACATTTTTCTGCGGTAACCCCAAACTTTCAGCGAGTGCCTCGCCCACTTTGGGCGGTGCTTCCCATAGGTCATGTGTGCTTTTTATTTCTTGTCCCATGCCCTACCCATCCGCACCTTGACCCGACCTCTCCAAGTCGTTCTTCACGTCGAACCGCATTTCCGGACAGACAAACACTGTGGGCGGTTTTCAACACACTCTGAGCGTGCCCTGTATTCGCGGCGGTATTTAAATTCTACACTGAGTTTTTTGCGACTTCCAAACACTCTCGCGAACCGGGTTGAATTTTGCGGGAAGCACCGCCCACCTTGAGTACGCCAAGCCCATTTAGGGTGTACCTGCCACAGTT
Organism: Cooperia oncophora; assembly: GCA_036418165.1. NCBI lineage: Eukaryota > Metazoa > Nematoda > Chromadorea > Rhabditida > Trichostrongylidae > Cooperia > Cooperia oncophora. Next base: position 25,728 of record MU966857.1, on the reverse strand, counting down.
ACTCTGGCGACTCCTTACTAACCTTAGTCCCTTTTTCCCCCATCTTTGAGCTGCTCCGGAAGCGAATTATGAACATTTTTCTCGCGGAACCCCAAACTTTCGGCGAGTGCCCACCAACTGTGGGCGGGGCTTGCATGGTCAAGTGTGCATGTCCGTGAGCACGAGGAGTCTATCATTGATGCATGGTGGCACTTCGACCGAAAACTGATTTAGAACCTATATTCGAGCATAGACCACCACATTTTCCAACTTATTCGGAGAAACGGAGTTCCAATAAATTACTGAATCAACAATTTATTTATTTTGTTGTACATTTGCTGTTGGATGAATCGATTTGTTTGGTGGAACTATCGTTTTATGGAACTGTCAGAGTGACCGCTTCCCAAAAAAATGAAGAAAAAAAACCTCTTCTATCAAGCTAGTTTTTGGTGTTGGCATGGGAATTGGCATTAGTTATCAATTCCTACTTGGAGGCATTTTTGAAAACGATATTTAAGGCGGGATTTTGTGAGGTTTATGGGTGGAACTATCAACATGTGTAGCAGTGTATAGGGGTTATATGCATTCAGGGTACAGCATGGGGATGTGCTAAATGTCGGTGTGAGTACGACCCCCACCTCTAAGAGGGTCCTGTTACGACCCCCCCCCTCCACCTCCACGGCTTTTTCTCGCCGCCGACGACAAGCGATGAGTATATAGTCGGCGAAAAAGTTGTCGAGCGGGGGGGGGGGTATACAATAACAATGCAAGGTATCCCACGGGCGTACAGAATGCATATAGGCCATATAAAACAAAGAAATTAATACGACCCCCCCTTTTCCACAAGAAAAAAATCAACTATCAAAATAAATTTGTCTTAAATAAATACAAACAAATACGACCCTCCCTCCCCAGAGCAAAAGTACGACCCCCCCATGGGTTTGACAGATGCTGTACCCTGTATGCATTATCAGTCACGCAGGAACAAGAAGGGGAAAATCTGAAAGTTGCAAAAACTCGTTCTCAATCGGATCAGATAATAAACCACTGTCGCGCCGTGCCACTGCATTATCCACCACACCGCGGGAGCGATTGAAGAAATTTCAGTGATACTCAATTTTGTGCCAACTCTTTTGGAAGCTATTTCGCGCTGTTTTTGATGCGTGGGTGACAAACACCTATTGAATATGCATGCTTAAAGTAACAGTTTGATTAGAGCCGAATAAAACGGTCAAACCCGCGCTTACCTATCCATGTTTTCACTCCTTTTCTGGCTTCCCCAGAAACGCATAGCAGGAATGAGACCCGATTTTATGCTCCTTTTATGGACCCCTACAACATGCAACAAGCCATTTCTGAAAAGCTCGCCATGACCTCACAGACTTCCCTTTTGAGCTACTAAAGAATGAGAACTATATATTAGACTGCTAGCTTTTACTATACCGCCCCTACTCTTCGTAAAATCGGTTCGCCATAGATTAATGTGTCGCAAACCGTCGCCTTTAGATAGCTCCCGTGAACTTTGCTTACAAGATCTGGAAAGAGACCATTCGATGATTTGTATATGACGAATCCAATGATACGAATCTTAAACTTTCCTTCATTTTTTCGGTGTCTCTTCCGAGGAGACTAAAGTCTCCAGTTATCTGAATTTCTGAGTGTGAGGCGAGAAGAAAAGACGAGAACCAGTGATTAATACTCAGCAATGCTCCCACCCAGTAGAGGTGAGCTGTACATGAGTTCTCAGGTCTCAAAAAAGTACAATACGATGATATGCATAGATTTCGTTATCTCCGATTCCATTTTCTTACTATGACTCCTAATACAGCGGGGCTGCGGGTATCCCGGAAGTACGCGCAAACTCTTTTTCCGGCGGAAGTGTACTCCCGGGAGTATACATGCCTCTTCGCTTGTTTTTTTCTTGTATTTTTTTTCATTTGTCGCTGACAATCAGATACAAAGAATAAGCAAACAGTATAGGGAAGTAATATTGACACGTTCGTTTACATGGCGACGTCGTCGGACAAGGTGCAGTTTCTTGAGATAATTGTAAAATCAGAAAGGCAACATCTTATGCGCATTTCTTTCTTAGGTTATATTCACTGATAGGAAAAAGTCAATCGCGACAGTCCAGATGGATATCAGCATTACTGGAAAGACCTTTGTAGGGACCCGTTGATGTTTTCGAGACGAAATTTCGGAGGCGCCTCTTTGATGGTACGGGGTGGTTTTGGAAGCAGAGGAAATTTGTAACTTGCCTTCCCATCGTGCTGTATGAGCAGTCAGGAATACCAAGGAGTGTTGAGTCTAACCTCTTGCCTTTTCTTAGCGGGCCACGATGCAGTGCACATGTCATGCAGCAGGAGAACACGGCCGTGCATGTTAACTCTACTAGAAAATGGCTCCACGCAATGGCATCAAAGTGGTTGATTGGCCGGCGTGCTCTCCTGAATACAACCCAACCAAAATCCTGTGGGGGATGATGGTTCGACGAATCTACATGAACAGTCGGCAGTACAACAGCGTGCGACGTGCGAGACTTGAAGGAGGCGGAAGTTGCTGCATGGGAGGAAATCGACGAAGACACCATGAAAATCTTGTCCACAGCATTCCAGACAGAATGTTCGAAGTTATAGTGAACGCTGGAGGAAAGACCAACTTCTATTTACCACGATGCATTTGTTTTTTGTTGTTTCGTTAGAAACTTTTTCGAAACCATAAAGAATTGTACAGTAGACCACAAAGTGGTCAGAAGTAATGTATTCCTATGTTTTTCCTTATGAGGAATTCAACAATAGAGGGCTCATATCGCAAAATTCAAAGGCAATTCTGCAGGACAAAATTTCGAGGTGTCCACATACTTTTGTTACGTACTGTAGCTCTGCTCATTTTCAAAAACTCTGTCAAAAAAAAACAAGATGTGTCTACTGGATTTCAATCTCGCTCAGTTCAGTACTTCCTTACAAGGGAAGGATACCAACTCGTCCTGGCCATTCAGAATGAGATGTATATTCCTAGGAGCGTCTCCGGATACTGATATCAGATCTGGCTTCCAAATCTGCTAAACGATTCTGGATGGAGAGTTATGGACCTTTTTTGGCTACCCGTGCTTAACCATTGCGGTGCGACCCCCTGCTCATGCTTTGCGCTCGTAAATCCTCGTGACCCGGCTGCCGCCGTGGCTCGATAGCGCAGCAGGTAAGTGGATGGCTTCATAGTAGTGAGACGGGGTTCAAATCCTTGATGCATTTCGTAGTTTTGCTTTTTCTTGAAACGCATGCTAAACACTTGGGAAGTAGTTTTGCGTACCTGTCCGACCACCAAGACCCCTACCTGCTTCTTATTAGGGCCTGTGTGCGGCGTTTCAGGGGTTTTATTTTCACTTCAGTGAACATTTTGATGGTGTTGGCGTGACAGCTTCATTCGAGGCATGTATTTTCGTATTTAATGGGAAACATCGAAGGCTTGGTCCACGATCAGGAATAAAGTTGGAAATATGGTGTCGCGAGGGTAGTGGTCCGCAAGGAACAACCTTGTACTGGTTTACGGCGAAAAAATTGTTAGGGAGGGGTGCTATAAGCAATATAGCTCCAAGGAGGACGCTCCTTTACCAGTGGCTCGGTCTCCAGACTCCGCCTTCAAAGCCCATCATCCAATGAAAAACGAAGCTGCAGGACGAAAAGGCATGAAAATCGTAAGCTCACTTGTAAGGTCGTAGAGTTCTTATAATATATAAGCTGTGTGGATGAGGGCGTAGGGTAGGAGATGGAGCTCACTGGGCACGTACAAAGTGCAATGGGGTTCTATCTAATTGTAAGGCGGGTGACGAGTTTTTTCTGCCTTTTTTTCATTACCGAGTTACACAGCATATTTTCGTCTAGTCTATGCGAACCCCTAATGCACTATCTGTGATTGCGATTTATCGCAGGTTCTGCCTTCAAGCGAGCACAGCGTGATATCCCAATACACAATGATTAGAGCAAAAAGTTCTTCACAGTGTGAGTTGCGGATAAAAGAATTTCGCTGCAACCATTATTCTCACAGATTCCCTTCAGATGATATGTAATGCAATATTGGAGAGAACTCTCGAACTCGTCTGGATGAGTGTCAAAGTAACCTGCTGAATACCAGGATTAAGAAAGAAATTGTTCAAATCTAGATGTTCTGAAGGGATTCAGTTTTTTTCAGATGCCCAGAAAGGATCCGTATGTTCGTCCTCCACGAAGCCATCTCCCTCGCAGTCGATTATACGGTTGTAGTACAGTGCGTGCGCACAATAGGATAGAAACTCTAGGCAATCTTCTTTTCTTTGCGGGATAGTGATCAAACAATATCGCAAGACCCGAATTCTTTCACTAGGTGTGATAGCACCAGAGTCCGGCAGAGAATTTCCAACTATGGTGGTCGCAAAGATGTTGGCTGATATTGTGGGCGTGAGCAAAGAGAGCTACCAGAGATGACGAATTCTTTCGTTGGCCACACACGTTGTCATCCCATAGGATGATGAAATCTCGCAGTTCACGAGCTCCAAGCACATATGTATGTGTATTTGGTCCCTTGCTTGAGCTAGTTAGGCAAAAGTGTAAGTTTCCACGAAAATCGTTCGCGGGGCTCAATAAGTAGCAGGGAGGGGGGCTTGGTGGTCGGACAGGTACGCAAAACTACTTCCCAAGTGTTTAGCATGCGTTTCAAAAAAAGCAAAACTACGAAATGCATCAAGGACTCGAACCCCCATCGCACGACTATGAGTCCACCCACTTACCTGTTGCGCCACCGAGCCACGATGGCGGTTGGTCCTGAAGGTTTTACGAGTCGCAACCAGCATGGGGCAGAGGGTTCGTCACCCGCAATGGTTAAGCACGGTAGCAAAAAAGGTCCGTAACTCTTCACCTAGAATCGTTTAGCAGATTTTGAAGTCAGATCTGATATCAGCATCCGGAGACGCTTCTAGGAGTATACATCTTATTCTGAATGGCCAGGACGAGTTGGTATCCTTCCCTTGTTAGTTTGAAAATGGGCTAATGGGATAATAAAGTCACCGCATTGTTCGAAGCAGTAGCAGACAGTTCTCCAAGTTCCTGGGTCGTAAATCCAGTAAGTTCTTCGAATCTCATAGTAGGAAATAGTAGAAAATGGAATCGGTAATCCGTGAAATTCTGGGCAGGTATATTAGGATTGTATGTTTTCTTTTTGAGACCTGAGAACTTATGTACAGCTCATCTCTAATGACGTGAGAGCATTGTTGAGTATTAATCACTGCAAAGCATGTTCTCGCCTGTCTCTCGCTATCAGACGGACCTGGTTGCAGTAAAGGCAATGGGCCAAGTGATCGATGCAAGGGGTCAGCCAATAGTGACTCGATAATTAATCACTCAAGGAATGAAATAGAAAAAGGAAAACTGACTATCGGAATAGAATTCTACATAAGCTAATACTAAATATCCTGCCTTTTGCATTTCGTCCTTTCAAACTTAAATTCTGTGAAATCGGATTTTGAAATGGCAGTTCCAGCAATTCCTCATGTTCTATGGAGCCAGTGCTTCAGATTTTCAAGCTCGTTGGCAATAAATCAGTTACTATTTCTGAAGCGATGTGGTATTTGCAGCTTTAAGACACCCGGTTCGGAGCCCCTGATCGGGCTGGCGGTTCTAGAACGCAGCCGTATCCGCAGTTAACACCTAAGGTAACTGCAGACTTCAACCTGCTCGAAAGGGACCTCGAAAAATCGAAGGAAAGTGTAAGATCCATACATCATTGGATTTGTCACGTACAACTCTATCGAATGATTTGATTTTCGGATCATTTGGGCAACCTTCACGGGACTTATCAAAAAGCGACGGTTAACGCCAATTTGCAGATTAGGGACGGTATTGTAATGCTAATGTCAGCAACTGCAATCATCAACAATAGTGAAGAACAAGCATGCTGCAAAGTCTGAATCAGATGATGACGAAGACTAGAACTGAAGAGCAACCTATGTAAATGAAAATAAGAAATGTAAGTAAATGCAAATTAATAAAAAACCGTGCAAATTTTTGCCATCGACGCGATTCCGGTTTCAGAGAAATAAAAAGGCTTTGAATCAACGAGTAGAACGCTTAGGCCGTTCTTCGTCTCATGTTTGGTGGGAATGCGCGGCTTTCGAGGAAGGTTGCACAAACAACATAGCTGTTTCAATTCTAGTTCACTCATCATCTGATTCACAGTTTTCAGCATGAAGAACGCCTCAACAGTCATCCGCATCAGGTGTTCACGTTTCAATCTTTCGAAAGCAAGCTACAAGACTTGGCCAGGTGCCAGGAGCGCCGCCCGCGATATGCGCGCGCAGACGGCCGATAGATTAAAGACACCCCGCGCGCTCAAATAGCACATGGGCGTCCTTCCATAAGCAACTAGTCCAGCCCTCAACCTAGAGACTTTCCCACTCTCGCGACTCCACAGTGAGCGAGGAGCGAGCTATAGCCGCTGAAAGTTCTAATAACGCCCGCCCCGTTGGACCGCCCACTTGCTAGATGCTCTCTGAGGGAAGCCGCTCAGTTGTTCTTTCTTGGGGAGACGGGCATTAATCGGAATTGCATGTCCTTTCTGCTGACTACGCTCGTGCATTCTGCTCTCCTCGATTACATTTAATCACTACACTATAGTCAACTGCCCATCTCGCAAGGTAAAACGCGTAAAAATCACGAATGCAGTTTTCCTGGTGCAAAAGCACGACGCACCAAAAGATGCACCCTACCGTAACTCTAAATTTGTACGCCGAGTTTCGGAAGTTTCTGGTTGTCAAGAGTTTTCCGTCGTTGTTTTTGTTGTTTATCGTATTCTTTTCTTTGCATTTGATGATAGTCACTACCGGGAGATGAGAAGAAGCGATTTGTGAGCCAGAGGTTGCACAGAGACCGCAAGGTGGTGTGACTGGATCAGGGAGCGATTTTGTTCATGGTGTTCTTAAGGGCCTTTCTTGCTTTTTTTCTTTTTTGGAGAATTACTTAACAGCTATTTCATAATTGAACAACTACTATCTATGTCACTTTTATCGCGGGAACTGTCTTTAAGATGGGATCGGGATGTGCTAGTGGCGTGCAGCGTGCCTATGCCGCAAGTTGCATTTCAAGCGGAGTATGGAAGGATTCCCACGGTCCTAGATCCCCATCTCCGCCCATGTTCGGACGGAGAAACCGCTACGCGTCGACAGCTGGGGGCCTGTTAGCCACAGAAATGCCAAGGATGCACCTCGCAGCTGAGCGCACGTGTGTCGTCAAGCCGTCATAACAGACAAGATTCCTTGGCCATAGAAGAACTTAAATGCCACACGAACATTTGTGGACAGCGGGCAAGCGGTCGCGTCGCGGTCATTGCACGGGTCGCGTTGAATCTGGCGGGAGCAGCTGAGTACGTGAGGAGGTAGGATGGCGTGTCCGCCAGCTGCCATATTTTTCTGGGACGCTGCTGACTGTAATTGCCACCTCCATCGAGCCCTGCAGCCGTGCTCTAGGATCAGACAACTCGTCCAAGCCTTTTACCACCTTCATTTTCGTAACTAATTGACCAACACTGGTAAGAGGCCAACATAGACGCCGAATTGCAAACTGATGACTTAACTACGCCCACTCGTCCGCTTTTGAACCAATTTTCCACTTACCTCCACTGTGAATCCACTATGGTTCTGCTCTATTTATTCAGAAAATTAGGGCGTTTATCTGGTGTTGTCCTGTCCAGTAACGATGGTGATTATCGATTACTATGCCCTTCATTACATTTCTGTACAACTATGACGTTACTAAACCGGTGGTAAGTTCTGCACAATTGTTTGAATACTCAATGCCCATGGTGTTTGCTTGCTGGAATAGCATAGTTTCATGATCATTATGGGATCATGACAAATTTTCTTTTCGATTTGCACACAGCTCATTTTTCTTCTTAAGGTTCGCGTTTCGCCCTTAAACGTTCCTAGCAATTTTTACAACTCTGTGCAACATTCCTTATTCACCACTGTTCTGCATTACAAACAGAAACATCACATTTTCATTTTTTCACACGGTATTACTTATACACTTGTGATTCTTACATTATTCTTACATTATTACATTATCGTTTATTAACATTATTATTCAAAACTCATCAATTGCTCTGAAAACGGTTTCTTGTTTTCAGCCCCTTAACTGTATTCATGAGTCGAAACTCAAATTCTGACCTTGTGGACGAGTGACATTACTCATTGATTAGTGCCATAGAGGATTGACGGGAAGTGCTGCGTTGCTGGTTTCGTTTGATATGCCCAAAAGAGACACAAAATCTCTCGCACTTCCTCTGGAAACTCCTTCATTCGCCTATGGCAGTAATTACGAGAATGTCATTCGTCAGAACGGTTGTAATTTGGGTCAATTTCAGTTCCTACTCAAATACAGTTATACTGAATGTTGAGCGAAGAGGTAGAAAAACTGTTAGGAACTTTTAAGGGTAAGCCTCAACAAGGAAAAGAAGCTGTGAGGAAACTGATAAGAAAAATGTGTTATGATCTTGCGATGGTCATGAATTTATGCTCGTTCAGCAAGCAGGCAGCATGGAAATTAAGTTTTTAAGAAACTGTACAAAACTTACCACTGAATGAGTAACGCGGTTGTAGAGAAATATGAAGAATTATACTAGTCGATAATCACCATCATAGCTGGACAAAATAATACCATAGGGACGAATGGTTTTTCCGTATAAGTGGTAACGGAATAGCAGTGGAGGTCGCAATGGAGTGTTGGGCGAAAGAATTCGAAAATTAGCGTAAAAACGGTCGAGCAAGCGTAGTTAACTTATCACCACGCGATTCGGCATTTATGCTGGCTCTTTGCCAATGTACGTCAGGGAATCAATGTGATAAGTGGCTCGGACGAGTTGTCCAATCCAAGAGAACGGTACATAGGCTCAGTGGAGGTGGCAATTACGGCTAGCAGCGTCCCAGGTACGGTATGACAGCTGCCAGGCACACCATCCGACATACACCCGCTAAGTGCTCCTTTGGGTTTTGCAATTCATGGTGATACGTGCTAGAGTGATTACGTTGTCATTATCGTCAGTGAGGCCGCGTTCGTGCGCGCAGTTTCCGCGGAATCGCGAACTCCGCAGATCGTGCGGAATCTGTGGAAGAAGGATGTATGTGTACCGCTGGAAATTCGCAGAATCTGCGTGTATGAATGCGGCCTAATAATCTGGAAGGTGAATGAGGAATTTCACATGAAAACTGGAAGTTGAAACATGCAGTGTTTGATATTTTAGAAGGTGAATGAGTAGTTTCACATATGTTCCTTTCTCCGTTCGCAGACCGTTCATGGAGTCACATAGACATGAGATACAATCATGGACACACTCACGTAGCTATAAGAAGAGTACACGGATTCTAAAGCCCCTCTCGTACGGAACATTATGTCCGGAGGAGAAACTGAACGTTACGGTTAACAACGTGGATAAGGGTCTGTTGGAGGAACTTCTGAGATTCAAGAAAACTAGAAGGAAGTCCTGCAAAATCCCCCAATTCGAAGTATGTCCCAGGGTTTCATAGCACTTGATTGTATCATTTACTACAAATCAAATGATGTTCTTGCTCCTAAGAATGTCTCGTGTATCGTGAACCCTACTCGCCAGATTCAGCGGGTTACGTGACATCTTGAACTTTTGTGCATGGTCCTGTTACGAAACCCTGTGACGCAGACGGATAGAGGGCAACGGCTGCCAATGCATCGAAACGTGCAAAAAACGTATGGCGAGCCAGGAAACGGGATTTTTTTAAGGGGAGGGGATTCCGGAGTGGGTGAGCTACTTATGGTTGGTGAAAAGTTGGAGCGAAAACGGTCATAGAGTGCTATGCGGACGAAAGAGTGCAGAGAAAAAGAAAAGATCGACGCGTTCAAAGGGATTGAGTTCAAGTTGTCCGTAGACCGATTCAACGCCTCCAAGTGCAATGACCGCGACGCGACCGCTCGCCCGCTGTCCACAAATGGGGGAGGCGGTCGTTTGGCGCGATTTCATTGCCATTTACGTGTTCTGACAGGTACATGCCTACTGGATAACTTGTCCGAATCACTGAATTATAAAGTTTTCGTAATTTGTAGCCTAGCAAAAGCCGTCATTTCGGTTATAGCGCTCACTATTCTAAAAATAAGTTTTCTTCTAATGATCACTTAGGGATATACACTAGTTTGGAAGTTATGGCGAGTTGTTTCACCTAGAAGACAGTTTGACATGTCCTGACGCGTAGACGACAAAAAAATCGCGCCAAGCGACATACACTCTTCGTATGGCCGTATGGCATTTAAGTTCTTCTCCTTAGCCATACAGTGGGTGTGCGCATATAGTTTGAGATGACCTTATAATTACTTTTTCGCACCTCGGCATACTAGCCAGTGGAATACGCCCGCTTAATTGCTTATGCTGACTGGTGACCTCTCACGGCCAGGCTCACTCAAGAGAGAATAAGGAGATATGGAATGAATAAAAACAAGTTCATTACTCGGTTTACTTGAAACACCAGTTTGGCTGTCGCACCCTACTGCGCTGCTGGCGTGATAAATGTTTACCATAGTAACACGATTGATGGCTAACGTTTTTTTTTTTTCTCTTTTCTCGATTATAATGTACATTCAATTCTTTTCTGGGCATTGTGCTGTAGACCTCACGTGAACAACTCTTCCCCCTCCCGTTGGACGTGCAGTAAAACAATAAGGTACTGTATACTCAGCGTGAAATACGGTGAACCTAGAAAGTATAGTGGAAAGAATTCAGGTGAAAATAAGGCTCTCACCTCTTATTTTACTCCCTATCGGTTGATATAATCCCTTGTCCCGCCCGTGATCCATTATCACAAAATTTTATTGATTTGGTATGTGAAAGAGGTGCAACACCCTCTTATCTGCCCGTATCAGTTGTTATCCCTCTCTTTGCACCATCAGTAATAGCCCGTCACATCCAATATATCACTTATTGAACCAACTTCCTACTGATACTGTGACGGGAGGGGGTTTTATGTTTATGTTTTATTTACGCTGCCAAAAAGGCAACGTGAGAAAGCAAAATAAAGCCACTTAAAATTAGAGAGAAACTAACAGAAGTTCCAAGGCGAGACTGGAACGGATTACATCAGTATCAAAGCGAGCAACATTGCTAGGGTATCCGAATAAAATTAAAAGTGATAAGAACTCCAAAACAAGGGCACCAGCTTAGTTAGAAATCTGACAACAAGGCGGATAGGAAGTGTGCTCGCTCTCAATCAAAATTTGAAATAGGAGACATGATAAGCAAAAGTCATTCTCAGTTAACTAGGATGTTTCGTGACTAAGTAGCTGGGCAGCTGCAAGCTTCTTGAACTGTCGAAGAGAATGGGAATGACCATATTCTTTGTAACTTTTTTGTATGTACTTGCTGCTCTAAATGAGAAGCTTGCGGCTCTAACCCTGGTTTTCGGGCAAGCTAAGAGAATTTTAGCTCGCCCCCCTCTGGTTCGTGAGTCCTGTGTTTTAAATTATTTGGATTAGACTCATGCACAAGCTTGTAGACCATGCAAACATCAGCAACTTTACGACGTGTTTCAAGGGAGGAGAGTTCTTGTTTCTAACGGAAGCTTTGGGAATCCTAGGTAGGTATCCTGGGAGGTGTAACTATGCGGAGGTGTAACTATTAGGCGGAGGTGTAACTATTATAATTACATAACTATATAACTTCACTTATATTTATTCACTTGACTACTAGTCAGTAACTTGATGAGAGGTCAGCAGTCAGCGTAAGCAATTAAGCGGGGCTATCCCACTGGCACGTATGCGGAGGTACGAAAAAGTAATCATAAGGTCATCTCAAACTATATCACCCCTTCCCCACACACTTCACAAACCTTAGTCTGCTTCTGCTACTCCATCACTTCGATCAAGCGTAAAAAGCTGGTGCCGAAAACGGCCTTTCCAGTCACTTCGAAACACAGCCTCAACGCCCAAAATTTACAGAGATTGAGTGAGCAAAAAATATTAACATGGCATCTCGAAGAGCGTAAAATTCTTTACCAAACAGTATAGAACCCGCTGACGAAACATTTCATCTTCCCTACAAACTTGCATGTTAGATAAAAACTGGTCACAGTGATCACCTATGGGCTTAAGCCAATACCTGACGGGAAATTTCTTACGACAATGCTTAGCGAACCAGACTACACTCCTTGCAGTGACCTTTTCGTTTACTATCTGTCACCCACAAAATGAAACCAAACATTTTGTCTCATGCGCTGGTGTTCCATTCCTGCTCTATGTAGCCTACGCACTAAAGTAGAGACCCTTTCGATTGACCACGGCGAAGCATTTGATCAAATACTTCCTCAGATCGCGACAGTGGCATACACGTTGTACAGCACAAGCTCTAGAGCAGAACTAACTATTTTGACCCGAACATAGTCCGGCAGCAAGAAACCAGAACCTGGTCAATAATGCAGATGTAACAGGCAGACGGTCATTGGTGTCTAAGATCGAAGTGGCTGATGTCTCAGTTAGGGAGCAGAGCGCTGAGGTAGATCACGCAAGCAACCTCTGCGCTCCGGATTTGGATGACTGCCACGCGACCGCCCGCTTTCTCTTCGCGCACCCTAAGCGCTCGATACTGAACCTTCGGGCTTCATTCAATAAGTCTGTTACTGCCTGTCACACTCCTCACACTCTACATTATCTCATTTCTTTTGCCTCATCACGCATGACATGCCCATAATTCGATAGATTTTTGGTGAAGCACATTTGGATTACATAGTATTTCACTAGCATTAAATTTCATGAACACTAGAACGTTATATACAAGATTTTTCTGGTGTGGAGTATGTTTCAGGTTCACGTGAAGGCCATGAGAACTCAAAATATTTTTAACAGTAGAAGTTGTCCAGTAGCAGTAGGCCAGTGAGTTCGCTCTCAACGCTTTCAATATGAGAGATGTAGCCCTTGGAACTTTTACAATGCCACTGAGGCACTGTTACACTACGGTAACTTCAGCAGGCGAATAACCGTACACCGCCCCAACTGAGCCGTAAATAAATCAGGGTGCACACCAAATACAGTACCTCACGACAACAGCGGCGAAATTGCCTGGGGAACTTACGTGTTGCGATGCGAAGGATATCCAAAGGATTGGAACGGTTGCATGGGATTAGAAGGATTAGAACGATTGCATGGAGTAGTGTTCGTAAGGCCGCGTTCATAGCTTGCGTTCGTGAAGAAATGCAGAAATGCGGAAAATGCAGAAGTGCGGAAAGTGCAGAAATGACGAAAAGCATTACATACGTATCGATTTGAAGAAATGCAGAAATTCCGAAAGTGAAGAAATGCGGAATCTCCAGAAATGCCGAAAGTGAAGAAGTGTGGAAAGTGCAGAAGTGCGGAATTTGCAGAAAAGCAATAGATACTTGTCGACTTGGAGAAATGCAGAAATGTAAATGGAAAGTGAAGAAGTGCGGAATCTGCAGAAATGCCGAAAGTGCGGGAAATCGATAGGTATCGGCTCCTTTTCTGCCACATTCCGCAACTTTCGCATTTTCTGCCAGATTTCCGCTCACTTTCGACATTTTGCGTTTCTTCAAATCGATTACGTATGTAATGCTTTTCGTCATTTCTTCACTTTTCACGCACTTCTGCATTCTTACGCACTTTCTGCATTTCTTCTCCGAACGCAATCTTATGAACGCGCCTAAGACAGCTTAGGCCCGTTGGATGCCTCCAAATGCATCATTTTTCTATTTAGAAATGTAGCTTGTATTAATTGGTATCAACGGCCACTCATCAAAAATAGCCCGCGTTTGGGTGAGAATGTCTCATGACATTCTGCAGTGGAGTTTTTGCACATTACCAAGAGCATTCTTATTGAAGCATTTTCCAGATGAAAATGTCACGAGACTCCTCAAAATTGATGGATTTGGGAAAACAACACAATTTGCCAGAAGAAACATAGTTTTGCATGTGTTTCTTCACAGGTCCCGATTATTCCGTGGATAAGATGCAGGCTCGTCCTTCTTGCATGTTCGAGTAGTTGGCTTCAATTCCCCACATTTTATATTCAGTTCTGGATGACAGTTATAGCCTCCTTGTTGTGTGGTTACCACTGCCTGCTTGCTTTCGCGTCGGTGCTTCTGCTGGTTGTCGTACGATACGAGGATGATGACCAAGCCATAGTTTCTTCTGAACGAAATCAGTACGCAGTACGAGATCCATAGTCTAGGCCCTGATTCACAGTTCAAGAGTAACGTTCGTCATTTAACCCTGAACTACTCCAGCCATTTTAGGAGCGGTGGGCTGAAATGAGGAGAAAAAGTCTGTGCCAAGAGTGGTACAACATTCGCTTCACTAAGGCCGCGTCATTCATGGACTGCCAGAAATGCCGAACCACGGAATGTGCAGAACTGCGGAATTTTGCAGCACGTGTGGATGCAAGAACACGGAACTTCAAACAGAATACTTGTCTATCGATTTCAAAAACCGGTCGGAATATGACCCAGAACTGCGGAATTTTGCAGAAATGTGATGGACGATCGATCCCATCATTTCCGTCGTCCGTCATTTCTGGCATTTCTGCAAATTCCGCGGAATTTGCCGTCGTGCGAGAATCTGCCAGATCTGCACGAGGGCCAATTCGCACGACGGCAGGGGAAGAACCTAATCGATCTCCTATCAATACTTTGTCCGTCATATTCTCAATGTCGGCAAATTCCGCGGAATTTGAAGAAATGCAGTTTTCAGATCGATACGTATATTATATTTCCTTTCTGCAAATTTCGCAGTTCTGGATAATTCCGCATTTCTGCATCACGTTATGAACGCGGCCTAATCTGGAAGGCGAAAAGTTTTACCATTCCGATGCAGATCGTGTGTTGTTTTAAAACCTATGCAGACTCTTATTTGATCGAGAATGAAGAACAAAACTAATTGGACTGGGTTGCGGTGAGTGCGTTCATAATTCTCGTCTGCGTTTCGATGCGAAAAGGAATGTTAGCTGTCGACCTGGTTTCTGGATCTTCTCAGCGGAATGCTTTCGTTTTGAGCGAAAGCGTCTTAGATGTAGGTATCGATCGGTGCGTTAAAGACAGCCCCGCGCTCGAGTAGTACATGGTCGTCCTTCTTGTGCAAGAAGTACAGCCTCCATAGTAGATGTCCCACTCTATTCGTCTGCCACAGCGAGCGAGAAGCGAGCTACAGCCGCTGTAAGTTCTAATTCTAACGCCCTGCTCAGTTGGACGCTTTACTTGCTAGATGTCCTCCGACGGAGGCCACTCAGTTGTTCTTCGGGGCGGGCGGGCATTGCTAATGCCATCGATAATTCTGCTCCCTTCATTACAGTTTACTCATTAGAGTTAAATTACATTCAATTCAACTCATTTCGCGAGGTGAAACGCTATAAAAAGCACGAGTGACGCAATTTTCGTGATGGAAAACCTCGACGCCACAAAACGTGCGCTACCGTAATTCCCAAATTCAGACAACTCGCGTCGTTCCTTCCAAGAGTTTTCCTCTGCGTTTTTGTTGTTTTCTTTTTGTATTTCTTTTTTTTTTGCACTGGAATTATATCAACTACTGCGAAGATGTGATAGAGAGATTTGTGAGCTTAGGGTTTGTAACAGAGACGCGCAGGGAAGTGTGATGTGAGGGAGCGATTTTTGTTTATGTTGTTCTGGAGGACGCATCTTGCCTGTTTTCTTCTTTGAGAGATTACTTATCAGCTACTGTTTCATAATTGGAAAGCAGCTATCCATGAGACTTATCGCGGGAGCTGTCTTTTAAGGGACAGATCGATAACTACACTATTATTCTCGCCCAAAACGTTCGAAAAATGCTCGATGAGATAGCAACCACGACACATATGTGCGTTATCCAGGCGATTTCGACGCTGTTGTCATGAGATGATGTGTTTGGTGTGCACCCAGATTTATTTGCGGCTCCTTTGGGGGACGGTGTATGGTTGTTCGCCTACTGAAGTTACCGTACTGTGGCACTGTTCACCCTTTACTGCCCCAATCATCCGCAATCTGGTCAGTTTTTGACCGACTTTTTTTCCTCCTGGACAAAATGGGCTAAAAATTTGTTCTTTGAGGTAGTTTGACCTCCTGAACATGAAGGGAGACGCGCAGCAGAATCGCAAGGCGCCGCACACGTCGCGCGCGGCTTGCCCTGCTGCGGCTGCGCGGCAGTTTCTGGGCGTGCAGTTGTACTGTTGAGTGGAGCATTGAATTCCTCACATAACGCAGTGTTGCTTGTGATCCAAAGTATTACCCCTTGATCCGCAGTGTTGTCGAAGTCATCAAAAAACAAATGCACATTATTAAACAAATGATTGTAGATTTTTTCATGGTGGAGAGCATTTACTAAGGATGGTTCTCGACAGGAATCGGCATGCAGGGCCCTATTGGGCATTCTGAAATCCTTGAGGATGGTGCATTCGTTCCGCCAAACTTTCGAGATCCCAAAAAAGAGCAAGCTACTGAAAATCTACTGATTCTACCAAACTTTGTCTGGCACGAATCCCAACAAAGTAATTTAGAGGGAGCTAACGCATATATTTTCCTTTTGCTGGCGTAAAGTCAGCATTCGTCCAAGTGCTTCAGAAATTATATGGAATCCACATTTCCGCTCTTCCCCCACCTGCTGCTTTCAATACCGAAATGAAAAGAGAAGGAATTCAACAGAATGAATGTGTTCGGCGTAATTCAAGTTAGCCTCAGCCTAGTTAGCTATAAGCACCGTTTAGCAGCGATAAAATGGACACTAGAGCTCGAACAAGAACAGAATTATTGGTTCACTTTCCGACTTGCAATCCAGTTCAAAGTTTGTGTTCCCACTTGGCCTCTTTCGCAGGTTCAATTCGAAAGAAGTTATAACGACTAATAAATTAATTTTTCGTTAATTAATCTTCGACTGATTCGCCTTTCAGTAATGTGGACAACCCTCTCCCAAGAAAAGGCAATCATCCGTTCTTTTCGCTAAGGATTACGAAGTAAAGAATTAATAAAGGAGAACCAACAGAAACAAAAAAGGAATCACATATAATAGCGTCATAGATGAAATCACTAGCACAGTAACACTCAAGCCTATGCAATACTTCAGATTACTCAAATACCTCCGTAAGGAAGAAATCAACAAGATCATAAAACTCTCTATGTCTGTGGATTTTCTACAGACGGTCAATAACAAAATAAAATTTTGATATTTTGCTTGTTGGCTTACTTTCACCATGATTCAGTCATCAAAGAAAAACCCAGAAAGAATTTTCATAACATTGAAGTCAGCTTCAGAAGCAGGATAATCATTAGGATGCACTTCAACAAAATTTTCAACAATTCACGTACTGTCAAAGAAATATTGCTTAATGGGAATTGTGACTTTACACCTATTAGAATAATTTATAATTACAATAACACAATTACGACCAAAATAACAATTATAACAAAGTATTAAAGAATCTCGACAACGAAAAATTGAAGCGGATAATCACTTTTGTTTGATCACTCATTGTATCTGTAAGAAGATGTGCAGAATATATTGAAAGCGAGCATGGGTACATTATTACAGGCAATATGAATTGAAGGAAAGAAAACTTAGGAAACTCATGATGGGAACGAAATATAGGATAGACACAGGAATAACAAGGCAAGAAGTTAAAACGATTTATGCGGCTACACTTAACAAAGCTGTCAATTATTTTGAGCATAAATATAAACCTAACAGTCACATAACCTACTGCAACAGCACCTACATTGGTGTTACCATAGTAAAGTAAAACCGCTGCTCACCAAGAATAATATCCTTAATATAGGAGAGCGTACCTTACGACTTGATCAAACAATACCAGGACAACTGTATTTTTTGTCCTCTTGACAAAGCTAGTAACAACTACAGAATTATATGTAAAAAACTTTGCTTAATTAACTTGATAAAAATTTTCTTAATTAACTTGATGAAAGAAATGGGAATAAGCTGTGGCGATGCTAATAGCACATTCATATATGGAGACAGTAACAACACGTATGAATTTGAGAGGTCCGGTAACAAATATCTAATGATACTGAAGCATAAATTCGCGCGCAAGACTTCCTCGATATCTGCTCATTGCCGATGTCGAGAAAGCCTTTCACCAAATTCGGCTCCAGCAAGACCAGAAGGATGCGACCAGACTGGTACTGTGGTTGAAGGATACTTCGCGTTCGCCGACCCCGGATAATCTGCGTATTCTTCGCTTTACTAGAGTCGTCTTTGGCATGAACGTTTCACCGTTTCTATTAAATATTTCCATCAAGTTCGCACTAGAAAGCGATTCTGCTAATACCATTCGCGAAGAGGTGCTCGCAAATACTTATGTTGACAACGTTCTCATTGGTGCTAATCCAACCGATGAATGCATTAGAAAACAGAAGGATTGCAAGCAATCCTTCAAACGAATGGCCATGAACCTTCGGGAGTTCATCAGTAACGATTCGCGCGTTATGAATCTAATTCCAGATCAAGATCGCATGAAACAACAATCCGACACTGTCAAGTTGCTTTCACTTCGTTGGAACCCGCAAGAGGTCTCCACATTACCGTACGTTTCGATTCATTCGAAACGTGTTGTTCTTAGTGCTCTCGCTTCTAATTTTGATCCTTTCGGTTATCTTAGTCCATTGTTTGTCCAGCTAAAGATCTTCATCCAGGATCTTTGGAGAGACAAATGGGATTGGGATCAACCTTTAAACGATCAAAATATTTCCCGTTTTCAGGAACTTGTGAATAGAATTTACGGTTACACCCTCTCCATACCGAGACTCATCACTTACGGCGACGAGCCTTCGGAATACGAGTTAATTCTATTTGCAGATGCAGATGCATATTCCGCAGTTACATATCTTCGCACAAAATCAGGCCATAAAGTCCAATCTCATCTCCTCATGTCTAAATCCAAAATTGCTCCTTTAGTCAAAATTACTATTCCTCGTTTATAACTTCTAGCCTGCCGTTTAGCAGTTTCTCTTGCTAAATTTTTCTCTAAGCAACTTAAGCTCACAATAAGAGCTATTCGCATTTTCTCCGCTTCATGCATAGTTCTTTACTGGATTCATTCGGATAGACAATTACCTTTGTGCAGAACAGAGTAAACGCGATTCGCTCTGTGCTTACTGCTTTCACCTCTCTCAACATTCAGTGTACTTTCCAGTATGCTGGTACGGATATCAATACAGCCGTTTGTGCCACAAGGGGACTTTCGGCTGACGAGATCTCCGAACACATGTGGTGGAAAGGTCCATCATTCATCTGTTCTCCATTCTCTCAATGGTCTCGTGGAGACATCGACTTCACAGTGCCAACCTTCCTCGGCTCTGGAAACAGACCTCAAATATGGGGTTACGACTTTGACGTCAATGCCTTCACATATATCGGTTTTACCATTTCATCGCATAAGTCATTATGACACGTTAGTACGTGTCACAATGTACGTTATCCGCTTTCTCTATAAATATCTTCACTTAAAGGTGTCCTCGGAGACACGTAAGTTTCTCAATGAGTTAACCATTTTCGCAGTTAACCCTTTCTCCTAGAGATTTCTATATTGCAGAGCTCATTCTCGCGCATCAACAGCAACGAGAATCTGCTCAGATATTGAGTTCTTATAGCAACATTTCTAGCGATTCCTTGGGTACTATTCGTCTTTGTACGAGAATGCGCAAGGAAAATACATCTGTTACCCCACAACATCCTATTCTATTAGATCTTAATCATCCGCTCACAGAAAAGATTATCACCTTTTGGCACCTTAGGTTACATCATGCAGGTGTAAGTTATCTCACCGCAGCAATACGTTCTAAAATTTTCATGAAACGTATGCGTAACACAATAAGATCAGTCCTCTCGCGCTGTGTAATTTGTAAGAGGCATCAAGCCCATCCTTATCGTTACCCTCCTCCGCCAGATTTGCCTGTTGAAACAATAACACGTTCCAGGCCATTTCAGAATACAGGACTTAACGATTTCGGTCCGATTCAACTCATCGCAGATACAAGCGACACCAGGAAAGTCTGGGTTTGCTTGTTTCTTGTATGACTACTCGCGCCTTACACTTAGAACTAGTCCTAGATAATACCGCTCACGAACTCTTGCTTGCTCTTCGACGCTTTATCGCAAGAAGAGGAGTTCCAGACCTTCTCCTTAGTGATAACGCTTTGACGTTCAAGCTCGGGAGAGAAGTGATCATTAACGATCTTGTTGAGGTCGCTAATGACACAACAGTGTTAGATTTCACCACGCAGAATAGTCTCCGTTGGAACTTCATTACTCCACTTTCACCGTGGTGAGAGATTAATCGGTTTGGTAAAAACAGCATTGTTTAAGACAGCTAGTAGAGACACGCTTCACGTTCGAGTTTTTGAGACCTTGATCGTAGAGGTTGAGGCTACTCTCAATATTTGTCCGTTAACGTCGTTGAACTCAGTTTCACCGTCACAGTTCAGCGTTCTACGTCCTATCGATCTAATTAGTCCTCACTATCAGATAGGTCGTTTCACCGCTTCTAGTTGTGCTAAAAGTTTTAGATCACTTTTGGACGCTTTGGCAAAACGATTATTCACAAGAATTAGCGCAGCGCAACCTAAGAATGACTCAAGGTTCATCCGGTTCACATCTGAACCCGACCATAGGAGACGTCGTTCTCATTAAATCGGATGACCTGCCAAGAGCCAATCGGCCATTGGCAGTCATCACACGTCTCAATCCATCTAAGGATGGCTCCTTACGTTCGGTTCAGGTACGCACCGTGAAAAACAACCTTGTAGATCGTTCAATCAAATATCTTATTCAGCTTGAGACTCATTCTCAAGAAGACATTGTCGCCCAAATACCTGTTCCAACCCGTATTCTGCCTTCTAGGCGAGCTAAAAGACGAGCTCCAGGGTAAGTTTCCTCTACCTAGTGTAATTCTAGTCCCTTTCCATTAGTTTCCTTCAGTTCCATCTTGTCGTGCACTTACTACTTCCCATTTCATCACATCCGGCACTCTAGCCATAGTACAATCAATAGAATACGGTATTTCTCTGACCCCTCCACACTCTAGTCTTCTACCCCTATTGGTCCACGTCCAAGCTTCCTTGGGTTGGCTCCATCAAACCTTTCCTTCGTTCCGTTCATTACCGTGTCCTGATCAGGCTCGTGCCCTAGTGCATAGGCTGTAACCTAAAGCGACTAAGGCCTTTTACGGCGCATCGCCTCAGTACCCAAGCCATTGCGCAATAGGGTCGCCCCGCCCCTCATGACTGGCCGGCTCAATCGATCAATGCTCACCAGTCGTACCAGTTAGCTAGCTGTAAGCAGCACGCATTCCTTTTCAGTCACTGTCACCTTCATTAACCCTTGACTAATTGATGTCAATCCCTATACCACCGTCTCATGTCATCCTCACGTAACATCTACCCACTAATTACATGACCCTATTACAGGTAACTCATTCTTTGCTAACTGCTAATTGCTATTTGCTAACTGCTACTCTCTAACTATGACTAGAAGGACTCGTCTATCGAGG
Organism: Cooperia oncophora; assembly: GCA_036418165.1. Taxonomy (NCBI): domain Eukaryota; kingdom Metazoa; phylum Nematoda; class Chromadorea; order Rhabditida; family Trichostrongylidae; genus Cooperia; species Cooperia oncophora. The sequence continues at coordinate 4,215 of MU966857.1, read as the reverse complement.
GCAAGGGCAGCGATGAAGCGCCTTTCGACGGCAACAACATCAGCCACGAAGGCAGGTAAGTCTAATGTTTCCGCTTCACATTCCGATCCCAATGTTGTTTCGTTGTCGCTTTCATCTTCCCTTTCCAAACTTCGGGTTGATTCCAGTGCGCTAGCGACTGACTGTGGACCTTACGGAACAGCTCACTCAGTCGCTGGCAGAGTGGGATACCATCGTGAAGGGAGGTGAAAGCCAGGTGCAAGAGCCCGCATCGGGTGCGGTTGCCGCTGTCGAGGACATGGATGAGTCCAGTTCTCTTCAGCCACAGCTGTCTACCGACTCGGGCGCTTCACCACGAGCTGAGGCTCAACCGTTAGAATTAACGTTTGATCCTCAGACTCAAACTATCGCTGATTACACTCGTATCATTCGCAATGTTGGAACGGCGATGCAAGAAGCTCGCGCAGATTACCTGCGGGAATTCGAGCATCTTCGCTTCCAAGTTGAGGGTTTCTGGCACCCGGCAGCTTCTCACCCTCCGGTGGGCAGAAACACCGCTCCTACTGATGTTTTTCCGTTACCACGTTTCTCCTAACAGCTCATTTTTTGTTAATCAGAACACAGTTAAAGAGCTCACCGCTATTCAACTTCAGGCAGTCTTCAATTTCATTAGCAGTAATGAGACGGAACACATGTCACCTAAACTTACTCTGCTTAAAGACACATAGTACGCTCACACACATCGAGGGTGTATGAGGCTATCAACCCCCAGCTATCGATGTGTCGTGGTCCCCCCCCGCCCAAACATGCCCAGGAATGGAGATACAGGACCGTGAAACACGATACTTCCTCCATGCTCCGCCTTACACCTTTCTGCGGCGCAGATTCCCGTCCTTCATAACATCCGTCGTAAGCGCGCTGTCGAGTGCGGCTCCTTGGCACTTTGCCAAGTCCTTTAATTGCGCTTTCAAATACAAGTAAAACGCAATTTTCTGATGCGGATAACATTGGAGGTGCTACAAAATAAGAAACAGAAGTGATGACGCGGAATCAGGAAACTTGAAAAGCAAAATGTGCCAACTCCTGCAACTATCCCTCGAAGGCCGGTATTTCTACAAACATGGAAAATAAAACGGCAACTCGTTAGTTTGATACAAGCAAAACGCAATTTCCTGGTGCGAATAAAATTTGAGATGTTGCTCATGCTTTAAAATCCATGTACAAGGAGATGAAGTGTGACACAGCTAGAATTGAAGCACAACGATGTAAATGTAAAATAAACAAAAAATGAAAAATAAGGAAGGCAGATTAGTTGAAATCGCCTGTAAATTTCTACGATCCGGCCGCGAATCCGGCGCTAAAGCCATAGAAATACTTAGAACAAACGATAGGGACGCTTGAAGTTGTTTTTATTCTCATGTTTTGTGGGATATGCGCGCCTCTGATGAATACTCGCAGATGCAGCCGAGTTGCTCTTGAGTTCTGCGCTCGTCATCATCTTCTGTTCTATTTTGTAGCACCTCAATGTTATCCGCATCAGGAAATTGCGTTTTACTTGTATTTGAGCAGGCGCATTTAAGGGACTTGGCAAAGTGGCCAAGGCGCCGCACTCGACACCGCGCGCTTACGACGAATGATTGTTGAAGGACGGAATTCGCGGCCGCAAAAAGGTGTAAGGCGAGCATGGAGGAGTTAGCGTGTTCACGGTCCTGTATCTCCATTCCTGGGCATGTTTGGGCGGGGGGACCACGACACATCGACAGCTGGGAGGCTGGTAGTCTCATACACCCTCAATGTGTTTGAGCGTACCATGTGTCTTTAACCAAATGAGCCTCGAGACCCGTGTGTCAGTACTCAGCTCTCAATTCGCTTGAATTGTTGAAGAGAGTTTCCGACAATGCGACGAAGCTCATTCGACAGTTCGCGAATTGGAGCACAGTAGTGCCAGACGGGTTAGTCAGTTACACTTCTCTCACCGCATGGTCTCAAGAAATCGTTCATGCTCTCACCGCTATCTCTGTTAACAGGGATATCACTCAAGAAGGTATCTTTCCTTGTCTCGCTTCTGAAGACCATCGTGCCAAATAGCATCGTTGTGACGTTTCTATGTCGCGCATTCATTCCCTTAGCGCGTGCCTCAGGCCTCAGCGCATTTTTGGTTCGTTACCTACGCGCCGTCGAAACGGCACAACTTTGATCATCGCAGGGTTACCAGAGGGCGAGCTGGCAGCTCATTCATTTCTTAGTGACGTTCGCCAAGCTCCTCCAAGTGATCTTCCCGAAAGTAACGCTGTGTTTACCCGAAACCGTCAATGGTGGAGAGGCAATTATATGCACACTCTCGATCATAGCCAGACGAAGCGCGTTGTTTACCAGGCAGTGCAACAGGCTGCTCAGTACGAACTAGCCAACAACAGTCTACATCTTCGTCACAGCAATCTGCTGGTTCTTCACAACAAACCGCTTCTACGGCGAAGTTTAAGTCTGGAAGCTTCCAGACTAGCAGCAGTCACCGCAGCGTACTTGCCCTAGTAAAGGCTCTTCTCATAGCACTCCACTTTCCAGTGGCCGCACTTCCGCGCCTTCTCGGGGGGATGGACGTGGGTCCATTACGTCCCCCGGGTCGCGGAAACGCAATCTTGACAGGTCCGGCAGAAGAGCTGTGGAAGAGCGTGACGCTAGGAGAAGCCGCTACGATGAGAAGATCGCCGCTTGTGAGGGAAGGCGTAGAAGGCAGGAAAGACCTATTCCTTCACCGCCACCTCAAGATAGGCCTAGCGTTCAACCACCTTGTGTATTTTGCGCTCATACCGACCATTATTCTGCTGAATGCCATTATTACAAGCGCCTCTCCGAAAGGGCAAATATGCTCCGAGGTTAGTTCTGTAGTAATTGTCTTAAGCAGCATTATGATGATTGTTCTCGTTTAGAAAGGTGTCCAATATGCGCACAGAGAGGTCACCACCAGGCTATCTGTTTTCTGAATAGACACGCTATTGTCGACATTACCATTCCGCTTCTACGAAGACGTTGGCAGAGACACGTACGTTCCTGGTCCAAGGGAAGCACGTGAACCCCAACGCCTTCTCGGTCCTCCCAGTAGGGAGGCAGCAGCGCAACCGCGCCCACCTAGTCGAAGCCTTTCGAGAGTGGACGTGGAAGTCGTCGCAGTCGTCCTTATTAATGGACGTCTCAGTAAGTTTCCGCTTTATAGCAGGTTACCGTTGAGTTAAGTGTTATTCAGTAGTTTACCGCAAGGTAAGTTTAAAGTAGATCTTATATTTCTCTTGTTACCGCTCGTCATGGGTTACCGCCGGCTCCAAGGATCCCCAACGACATCAGCGACCTTACGACGACCGGATATAACACAGGTAAGTACCAATAATGTTAGTTTTACAGGCATGCACAGGCAACCAAGATGGGCAAGGACTGTCGACAAAGATGGGCAAGGACTGACGACCAAAATGGGCAGTGACAGTCAACGATTATGGGCACGTGGCGATGGTCAACGTCATCACGGTGGTCTACGTCGGTGGCTGTCTGGTGGATGGTCGTGGTCGATGGTTGTGGTTCGATAGTTGGTGGTCGATAGTTGGTGTTCGATGGTTCGTGATGGTGGTTGTTTGTGGTTGATTGGTGTTGGTCGTGTTGGTGCGTCGTACGGTCTTGGTTCGAGGAGGCATGGGCCGGCAGTTACTCTACTCGTCATCTACTCTCCATATGTTATTCGTCACATATTCTCTACTTTAACCCTCACATTATTCGTCATTCACTTATTCCCTACTCGCCGAAGTTCACTTATTTTCTTCTTTCCGGGTACCCTTAAAGTACTCTGTGTATTACTTCCTCGAGCGTCCTTAAGACGCTCATTGTACATAACTCATTTATTTGTTCACTTATTTATTTGTCTCTCGAGGGTAGTAGTTTTAACATGTATGTATGTGTATAGTTTTGTACATAAGTAGTTCACTCACTTTGTCGCTGTACGTGTATATATGTATTTGTTTGCCGCTGTATAGTATTTGTTGTTTGAGGTGTCCTTAAGACACCCAGTGCTGTACTCACAGTCTTGGCTTTGGTCTGCTTTTTTGGGTTGCCCTTAAGGCTCCCATAAGTGTGTCATGAGAGTTCCATTCTGAGCGTAGGGACCTGCCATTAGGTAGTCAAAGTGTAAGGAGTTGTGGTGCTCTAATGCCAGAGCCGCGCCGCGAGCGAGGGAAGCCGCGACGCGGGCCG
>MU966856.1:57486-66235 GCA_036418165.1 Cooperia oncophora | reverse complement strand
GAATGCATACGAAGCGAAAGGTATTGATCTGTTGTACATTGGTTTTTTCCGTTTTAGTCATTATGTATTCACCGAATATTAAACGGATTCTATTGAAATCATGAAGAAAGGAATAATAACGTTGTTCAGGAGGCAAACTTTGGTCTAAGGACTCTGAGGCACCACCTCCATTCTGTACACAATGGTGGCCGGATGATCACACACTTATTCAGAAACTGGATTTCTATCGACCTGTCTCGAGATTCCATGTTTTGATTCCCCATTTTTCTCTGTCCACGTTGAAGCTATCGTCTTGATTTCTTCGATATCCAACAGTTTATTGGAATACAAGTACAACGCAATTTCTTTATGCGGATAACATTTTAGGTTCTGCAAAATAAGAACTGAAGATGATGACGAGGCTAGAACTCAAGAGCAACTGTGCTGCTTCTGCAACAGCCCTCGCAGGCCGCGCATTCCCGCAAACATCAAAATGAAAACGGCCTAAGCGTCCCACTCGTTAGTTTGAAGTATTTCTATAGCATTAGAGCCGGATTCGAGCCGGATCGCAGAAATACACACGCGCATTTTAATTCATTGCGTTTAATTAGTTTTTTTTCAATTTTTGTTTTTTTTTACATCGACATCCGTTGTTGTTCATTTCTAGCCTTTGTCATCTTCATCACCTTCAATTCGGACTTTGAAGCATGAGCAATACCTCACATGCTAGGAAATTGCGTTTTGCTTGTATTGCAATGTTTTATTGTCATGTTGGCCGTTTTTATTGTCATGTTTTGTGGGATTGCGCGGCCTCTGAGGGATATTGCGGAAGCATCACATTTGCTCTTGAGTTCTAGCCCTTGTCATCATGTTCTTATTTTGCAGCACCTAAAATGTTATCCGCACAAAGAAACTGCGTTGTACTTGGATTCTAAAGCGCAATTACAGGACTTGGCAAAAAGCCAAGAGAGCTGCACGCGACCGCGCCGCGCGGATGGTGTTTGCTTAAACGTGAGAGCGGTGTAGCAAGAAATTACGACTTTCCCACGGCCCCGTACTCTGACCCCGTGCAGTTTTGAACGTGGGGACCACGACACATCGACAGCGGGGGGGGGGGCTGATAGTCTCATACACCCTCAATGTGTTCGAGCGTACAATGTGTCTTTAAGTCCAGAAATATGTGAAAGCAGGTACGCGAAGTCGCGCGCCCGGCGCAGCCTGGCCGTATCAGAAGGAGGCCCGTCGGCGTCAGCCGGCGAGCCGACTGGTAAAGGATCCCATAGTAGGGCACCACCACTTCAAGATTTCTGGAGGCCTCGAAACGTACACTGTCGTCGGTTCACATTCATTTTCGCAGAAGAGAGACCGTAGCCAACATTCAAAGGACAGTTATATACAAGGGGGGGGGGGGCAAAAAAAACTTCGAAGAGCGCCATCGAGAGATTCTGGCACGCAACCGCGATGTGGTCCCTGAGATCAGCGAGATAGTCGATTTCGATTTCTCCGCCACCGTAGACCACCCTATTGAACACCGCCCGAACCGGGTAATTGAGGGAGTTTAGGGCAGGTTACCTGCTTAGGTATTCCACCTTACTCAGGCACTCAGCGCCCTTCCATTCCAAGTAGGCAAGAGTTTTCCCAACGCCTTTTGATTTCATGTGGTGTCACCCAATCCTGTAGCAGTACAAAGTTTCCAAGAAGGTACGGGCGACGACATGTGGGGAGGATACTCTTCTCGAGTTGCTCGATGTAACCGCTAGCGCTGACCTTTAGTCCGGGGCCCACGAAGAAAATATCGGTCTCTCCATTCCAGGTACGCCCGGTATCCACCATCAACTGGCGCCTTGGCGAATGAGGTGGAGATGACGTCCTAGACCGTAGCGACGTTGACGGAGCTGCTCGATGATGGAGGTCCAGATCAAGGGTACTGCCCTCCAGGTAGCTATTTATGGGTGACTCCATACTAGAGTTTCGCAGCTGTTCGGAGGTGACATGAATTCCAAAGGCCTTTCCAGTCAGGTTGCGGCTGGAGATGACTTCATATTTGGTGTACATGAAGGCGATGGCGGCGAGAGCCAGCTCCTGCTTGTAGAGGACATCTTGGGTACCTTCCGCCCTGGTACTCGTATCCACGTCTTCTCTCCGGGCAGCGAAAACTTTGCTGATATGTGACTCCGTCGGTCGAAAATGTCTTTTTTTGCCCCCCCCCCCCTGTATATTTGCCGGAAAAACGATCGTCTGTAGGTGAAAGGCCGATCCAACCACTCGCATCTTGCGTCGACTCTCAACTCAATATCATCGACAAGCTAACGAGGGAGATCGCTCGGGGTGAGTCCCATTTTTTTTGAAAACAGTTTGTTGCAATATCTTAGGAGCTTGCCCGTGAACCAAATAAGTGAGATTTGCATTTGCTGAGCGGTCCCAGGAATGCCAAAAAAGGGAGTTATAAGCGGAACCTAGTGTAAAACGTTTAGCTTTCAAGCCAAAATTTACACTTTAAGTTACTTGCAACGTTGACCAGATGTTGAGTGGAAGGTGTTTCTGAGCGGACTATTGAAATCAAGTTGAGAAACGGTCAAAGACGCGGTCCTTGTATCACATGCTCAAGAACAGTCGAGTCTCGCTGTTAGGTTGGTGGCTCGATCCTCTTCCTGGAGATTTTTGCATATTTCAGCTTACGCTTTCCTTCTGATACATATCCGTGGATGAACGTAAATTTTACATTGACCGCGAACGGGGCACTTCTTTCTGGCTTTGGTGCCACTTATCGCCAAATTCGAGCCACATCTTTGTCCTATCTGAAGCGTTATGTATTCCCATATAAGGTACATACTGTGCTATTCTAGCGCCAGAATGCGTAGACTGGGAGAATGGATTCAAAAGTGTGATCAGTATCATCGATTACAGACAACTACGGACTGGAAGAAAGCGAAATCTGAAAAATGCAAAAAATCTGTTGCAGGGGATCGAACCACCAATCTATAAACTAGGTCGACTGCACCATCAACTAAATGATCAGATCGCTGCGGCTTACCGCAGCTCCGAATGTTGAGGAAACCATCGCTCTCTCTTGAGCACGTGACACAAGTAATGCCCCATCCGCGACCGTTTTCCATCTTGATTTCAACGGTCGGTTCAGGAATACCTTCCACTCGGCATCTGGGGACGTATGCTATACTCCCCCTCGAAGGGAGGGGTCCCCTCCCCGTATGCTACACTTCCCCCAAGGTTTTGGGGGAGACGCCACGCCTACCAAATTAGGGGGAGAGCTCCCCCAACAACATGTGTTGGGGAAGAGATCTCCTGGAACAGTATTTCAGTTTATTTCGCATTTGTTTTGAAATTTTCTTTATTTCTTCATGTCACAAAAACATTCCTAACCACTCTACCAATTTTTTTTCATCTCATTACTTTTTACACAGTGTTTGGAGAGCTATTCTATGTTAATGTCTGAATGGATTACACTTTCAAAGATGATCAATTCTTCTTTCTCAGAATTTATTAAAGGTCATTAAAGCTTTTTAGCCAGAGCGTTTTCTTTTTAATTTCAATAAGACATATTCAAATCTTAATATAAAATATATATTATATATGATTATATATAATAACAATAATAATAATAATGTAGGCCGTATATTATATACATATAATAATATAAGTTGCATGCATTCACAATGGTTGCTATCCAAACAAGCCGAGGTTGCCCCTTTGGAAAAAAAAACTCGCGCGCGCTTGTTTAAACCCTTTTCATTGGAGCGCTCCCTTCTATTACAACAGCCCGGAGCTGAATTCAAAAGGCTACTACGGTGAGCATCGTTACAGCGATGAACTTTATTCATCGTAGTACAATACTGAGTCATTGGTGATGATCAATAACCAACAAGCTATCGAGTAGCAGATAAGGAAGTCCGTTCAAATAATTCTTACTGGTTTCCCGAAGTCCTCTGAAACAAATTTGGATCTACAAAATGAGGTAGAGAACTCAACCTAGCGAACTTTGTACTAAGCAGAAGGATACCCTATTTGGATCGTGAGTCGACTCCTCTAGGTCCAAGACCTTACTAGATGATCCTAGTATGCTACTGCTATGGGAGAGGTCCGTATGAGGCCTCTGAACCACCTCGCTACGGGCTCGAAAATAGAGCGCCCCAATGAAAAGGATTCAAACAGGAGATTCGAAAAGCTTCCACCCTTTCTGTACTTGACGAGCATAGTTTTCTTCCCGAATGAGGAATGATCCTTCATTATCTCGACGAATCCACGAGATCAATTTTAATATGAAACCACAAACCAAGACTGCGTTTAATAGACCACTGGAAACAAAGGCTAAACGATGGTAAAAACGCCCCATCGCGGTAGCTAGCGCTAGGCAGTTTTGAAAAACAACACTGGTTATACAGTTAAAATCATGAGAAAAATAGGATCGCATCAGTCACGAGGTGAGATCATTCCTATGTATGTTATATGTTGTTGCATTGCCCATACTGAAAATGAGTGCGCGTCCGGAGACGGAGAACATAGTGATAGAGACAGGGCCACTAGGATAGTGGATAACATGTCGCTCGTACGCTAGGTGGGACAGATCAGCCACCCTTTAATCTAGAGATTTCCTACATTTCGAACATTTAGACTGAGAAAGTGTTTTGTTGAACGCGGATTAAAAAAGGTTGAAAAAATTAATGTGACCACCCCTACGACCTTGATTAATACAAATTCAGCCTGAAAATAGCTTTAGAATAGCAGTGCAAATGATTGCCATCGATAATTATCAGTATTAGCTTGAGTAGCTTGAGATTCTTTGAAATGTCAAAGTGCAAAGCCAGAGGCTGGATGTACGGACGACCCTTCCCCCAAATTTCGCAGACGCAGAGCCAATCTGCGTCTCTACCGCTTCGGGGGATCCCCTGGAGTATAGCATACGGCCGGTTTGGGGGACGTCCCCCTGGGGTGTCTTCCCCTGGAGGCGACCCCTCTCCTAGAGGGGGAGTATAGCATACGGCCCCTGATCAGAGCTGCAAGCGAGTCTTAGCGCTTTGAGGCTTAAAAGGAAGCAGCAGCTTTCTTTTCCCCTCCTTTTTTGGCATTCCTGGAGTCACTTAGCAAAAATGAACCACACTTTTGCGGTCTATGTGCAAACTCTACAAAATGCAGAAACCGTTCTGAAAAAGGGGCACGCTCTGAGCTACCTCCCTTGTGAGTGTCCTTGTCACGTTGGCGACCTTATGACCCACCGGTGGCTCATACGCGAGCGACCACGTGTGAATATATCAGGTTGTCCCAAAAGTTGGTGGACACTTCGAACTTTTTTTTGAATTAAATTTATTCCACTGGGAAGCAATTTTAACCAGCTATATATGTCACCTTCATTGGTAACTTGTTGCCAATCACTACGCAATGTGTGGTTGCCCTGCTTCCGGAAGCCTCTTAGTTCTGTGCCCAGAAAGCAGCTGGGTCATTTTCGAGGCACTATCAAAAATCGCATTTTTTTTTACCAAGAAGATGGCCGCTGCGGGATTAGTTCAGATGGCGATCGGAAAGAGATAAGTCAGGGCTACACGAAGACTGTGGTGGAATTCCCCAGCTAAGCTTTGGGATCTCGAGCAGTGCCATTTTCGAAAGGTGTGACTCTGAGCTGTGGTGAAGTAGGCAAACATTGCTCGGTTTCGGGACCAAATGGTAGGGAATTTCCACCCCACTTTGCAGTCGATTACAATAGGGCTCCCTGGTTACCACAGCGTTGGAAGGAAAGAATTCCTTTCCGAAAGCGGAGAAAGGTACCCCACCACATACACACCTCAGCGCCCTATTGGTTTGATAGGATTGCGCGATCGGTTCTGTCCTTTCTGGGCGATCTAGCCGCTAGCGCTCCCAGGAGTGATTCACCTAATGGGACCCACTTCATATCCAGTTACAGTGCTGTTCAACCACCCCGTATAGCGGAAGCGTGAGAGAAGTTGTAGACAGTACCCACATGTGCTCCCTTGGGGCGCTTATCAAATAATGAGAAAAATTTTGACCGAACTTCAGAACTTTTCTAAGAGAGCGAGGCTCTCTTTTGTTTGTGCTTTGCGATCAGTCAAGTGTAAGGACTAGATAGCAAGTTGATTTGTACGTATTGGTCTTAATCAAGAAACACAGTAGGTCCAAACCCAAGGCAGGTGGCCTCCTTGGACGAAGTTTTTCACCCGGATAGAAGTCACTAAAGCGGAAGCAATTGAGCCCTTCCAAAGCCGTAATGTGGAAGCTAACATCAAGATTAAAATAAGGGAAATGCCGCTTATGGTTCCAACCTCGTTGTGGCTTGGTAGCGATTCATATAGCGACGTGTGTCGAAAATAATGAATTTCAGTTACCGTTTTTCATATGAGAAACTATTGCGAGGGACGGTGAAGAAGCTGTGGAATGCTTACCTCACATACTTCTTATAGACCACATAACTGGATCTCGAAATGGCTGCGGAAAAACCTGATACGAGATTCAAAAAGTGTTCACGAACTTTTGGGACAACCTAATATGAGCGACTAGGAGCTCATTAACTTTGCCCCAATTTTCAAGGTACTGCCTTCAAATTCTATTGGTCTATTTTACTGGGTTTCCATTGGTTTTCGATACTTTTGAAAGGTGAACGCGCAACAGGGAGCAGTGACAAAAATGGAATGTATTCATGAGATTCCCCACAAATCCTATCCGCAGCCTCAACGTTGCGTGGGGGTGAACGGTTTTGGACTGTTCCAAACCGTACCAATGCGGAGGGTGCCACGTCAGAGCCTGGCGAGCTACGCCTGGCCAAATTTCACACCGGAAACAGTAATAATTATGGGCCTCATTCCCCTGAGCTTGAGGGAACCACTGACAGGGCGGCGTTGGCTGGGACCGCTCGGGCGAGCCTGCAAGAACCTCAGAGCCAATGAAGATTTAAGTCGCCCAGGGCTAGGAAAACTATCTGTACTTTCAATGCACGGAAAGCTCACATAGAGTTCTGATGGTGCAAGCCAGGAAGATCAAGTACGACGTCATCGGACTAACCGAGACGAGGATGCATCGCCCGCTACACGCCGTATACGAGACTGGAGAAGAAATGTTCCTCGGAGCATGCGACAGAGGCCTTGGCGGTGTGGGCGTCCTCGTCAATACGCACTTGGCCATGAACATCACTCGTACGAAAATCTGACGATCCGAATAGGGCGTTTGCGATTGAGAAGTTGTGGTTCTTCGACAGTCTTCGTCACCTAGCACCAACATCAAGCCACGACGAGGATGAGCTCGAAGCGTTCTATGTGGAATTGGAGAAGTCGTACAAGGAAGACCATACCTTCTTCATGGTCATCGTCGGTGATTTCAACGCTAAGATCGGACCAAGAAGAACGGCTGAAGAACGTTACATTGGAATCCACGGAATAGAGTGGAATGAGTAGGGTGAAAGGCTGTCTGAGTTTATCATGTAGACCCATACCATCCATGGCAGCGAGCAGCTCCAGAGGCCCTTCTGGACATGGGAGTCTCCTGATGGACAATTCCAAAACAAGATTGACCACATCATCGTCAATAGTTTCTGCCTGACCGATGTCGGCGTTGCTCCTACATCAAGCCACGACGAGGATGAGCTCGAAGCGTTCTATGTGGAATTGGAGAAGTCGTGCAAGGAAGATCATACCTTTTTCATGGTCATCGTCGGTGATTTCAACGCTAAGATTGGAGCAAGAAGAGCGGCTGAAGAACTTCACATCAGAACTCAGGGAATGGAGTGGAATGAGTAGGGTGAAAGGCTGTCTAAGTTTGTCATGTCGACCCATACAATCCGTGGTAACTCGCAGTTCCAGAGGCCCTACTCTGTACGCTGGACATGGGAGTCTCCTAGTGGGCAATTCCATAATGAGATCGACCACATAATCTTCAATCGAAGGTTTTGCTTGACCGATGTCGCTGTTGTTCCTAAGTTCTACACGGGATCCGACCACCGCCTCCTTCGCGCAAGATTCCGCTTTTCTATGCGAGGAGAGAAGGCCGCAAAATCCAAGAAGCAACTCCGACTGTTACCCACTGGGATCACTTCACTTCTCTCGCTGGGCTCCTGTAGGATTCCGTCATCGACAACATCGACGAGGAATACGAATGTGCCGCACACCTTCACGACTGCCCCAAGAAGTCGGAGAGTTCCAAGATTACCAAGAAGCGTCTATCTCCACGTGTAAGACCAAGATGACCGGCCTCCGACGTCCGGATGGCACGATGCGGCGGTCATTGCTATTTAATACAAATGTGAGTGCAGAAAACTTGAAGACGCAGCAAGCTAGACAAATGCCCTCTCGTTTGATTGATGGAAAACCACACAAATATATCGGCTTATTATCAACCAGTCGGATCGCCCGGCTGTCGCCGAGCGCTCCTCCTTCTGTGACACAGCCCGCTGACGCGGATATTCCACGTGCTGGATTACGAATCGTTGACCACCCATACTGTCCGAAGGATTGTTCTGCATCAGCCGAGAACTTAAAGCAGCTCGAGCGCCGGCCTTGTCAAGACACAGAAGTAGCAGCAGTTCCCGCGCATCACAGGAGGAGCGGGCGGGCCTTAGTCAACGATCTAACTGGTACGTTCATACACGAATATAGCAGCCTGTTAGGTTAACCGCAGAAGGATCCTACTGCTTCATGCATTCTCTACTCCTGAAGCGTCTCGCTGTGCAATGCACTCCTGCATTCAGCAGTGGAACGCTTCGAATGGTCTTTACTAAGGATGTTGATAAGAGATAATTATGTTAAGAGTGATT
>MU966856.1:29986-54986 GCA_036418165.1 Cooperia oncophora | reverse complement strand
ATCTTCACCGGGTGACATTGGTATGCACTTGTTATCTGACCACGTTATTCTATGTGTTGTTTTGGGTTATGCACTAGTCTTCAGATGATATGAAGAGACGTAATATTCGAAGCTTTCTGAAAGGAGAGTCTGTAGTTGAACACTCGAACAAGATTCGGAACAATGAAGCCTACGAAACGATACTTCCGTATTACATCCTCACTGCCAGATGAATCATAAATGAGAAAAGGCAAAAAGGGGAGAAGTGTGCATTAATGTTTTCTTAAAATTAATCCATCATATTAGCTGTGTGCATCCAAATGACATTGCAAAATAAATAATGTAACTCGTAAAACAAAAAGGGGGAGAAGCGCGAAGGAAAGGTTATTTCCAGAGAATATTTCCTTGGCTCTTCGGCGGTCTCTTCTGGAATATGAAGTCACTAGTTTTTGTTTTGCGTGTGAAACGTGTAGCTTGTAGCAACATAGCAACATCTACTTTGCTCAAACACTGCATGTCAAAACAGCAAAAAAGGTGGAACGTATCTCACCATAAGTGGGTATCCTATTTTGTGTTTTTCAAGAGCCTGCAGCCCTTCGTAGAGGTCGGAGACAGTAGCTTGGTTGAAGAGGTCCTGAGTAACAGCGACATGCTCCCCGTCCTTTTTTTCTGCAAGCTCCAACCTCAGTCCGCTTCCAGACCATTCTATTGTGGGGATATCCAGAGTCTGAAAAACTACAAATGAACAACAAGAAAATCTCTCTCTTCTTAAATTCTGTGTTAGCATGGCAACTACATCGTGCATGTTGTGTTAAAATTTTCTTTCTTTAAAATTCCTTGACCCGAATTGTTGCAGAGCAAGATTCCGGTTACAACTCGTGATTGGTTGTAGGATAAAAAGTCGGCGAGACACCAAATCGGAGAATCAGAGAAACAACGAAGAAAAGTATACGTATCGTTATGGAGAAGAGGGAGGATAAAGCTCTCCGATTCTTGCAAGGGATTCAGAGTTGCAACGGATGAACCTTTGAAGCCAACAACACGAAAGTAAGCAAAATTCGAACCACTTAAGGGCGAAATTTGTGACAAAACAACATATTTGTCCAGAAAGTCGTCAAGCATTTCGGAGGATAGGCTTTGAATGGCTCTTGACACTGTACTTCACTTCTTATCAAAAATAAGATACTGTGTCATAGAGAAAAAATTTGATACCGCCCTGGAAATTGCACTTACAAATCCAGAACCTAAACAAAGTGTGTTTGGCTTGGGTTTGAAAAACTGAAGTTCTCAAAGTATTGGAAAATGATAGAGGCACCACTGTTGGCAACAAACCTTCAGGAAAACTTTGTCCTGTTCAATAAAAAATGCAGCAGAATCAAACTGTGTGGGTTCGGTTTCGGCAATGTCTAAGTCCCCCACGAAGCCTATCCGCAGCCTCATCGTAGCGTGAGGGTGAACGGTTCGAAACGTACTACGAGGAAAGTGCTACGTTATAACCTGCTACGCATGGTAAAATTTTTACGACGAAAATATTAATGGATATGGGCCTCACTCGACCGCTTACCGCTTGGCCAGGATGGATACGTCATTCCTGCAGTTCTCGCTTCCGATTTCCTGCAGTTCTCCCTTCTGAAGTCTGACTAGCGTTTCGTTGGCTAAGAATCGCACGGTACCGAGCCCCAGCAGGATCAAACCGAACATCTGGCACATCTTGCGCCAGTTCTCACCGTAACTTTGGCTAAACTCTTCACATGCTCTCTGTCAAAATGCAAGGTACCCTCCGTTGAGACTGAAGCAACCATGGTGTTCCTACTCAGTAAATTAGGACTCTTCGTGAGCTTTTCATCAGCCACAAACAAGATCTCACCATTCTACAAGGAGATCACTATCGACGTGAAGAGAGGTTCGACAGGGCAACACTATCTCGCCCAAGCTCTTTAGCGCCTCTCTCGGGAACGTAAACTGGAATGCGAAGATGTGGGTGTAAATATCGACGGCCGCAATTACACCATATCCGCTTCGCCGACATCGTTCTGATAACAGAAAACCGAGCAATGGAGCGATTGCTGGCTGATTTCGAATGTGGAAACTTTGCAGCTAAATCTAACGAAGACGACGTTCATGAGCAACAGTTTGATTTTGATTCCCCATTATCCCTCAGCGGATCCTACATCTCTGAATGCTCTAGCTATATGTACCTGGAAATAAGTATGATGAACGACTAGCACCAGAGCTGAGCAGGAGAGAGTGAACGGCTTGAGAGCTTTCAAGTATCAGGCTGAAAAGAAAGCCCTGTCAATGTTTTTCTGGATAGCTCACAGCTTTTGATTCTTGATGCTCGAACCTGGCGTGACATGCAATGTTTGTAGAACATTCAAGGAGCTTTTCAGCGATGTATCTAAAGACACGTGGTCTTCCCTGGTTTTCATCACAAGAGTGTGTCAGTTTCACAGGAACAGCTTCGAGTCATTATCTTCTTAAAGTGGCACTGGAGCGACAGCTGTCCGCAACATCGTAAGTGCTTTGTGGGAGGACACCACTACCATCAGGACTGTCCACCTCTGGTTCGCTCGCTTCGCGAAAGGAGACACGATCGTTGGAGACAAACCTCGGTGGGACGGCCTCACGAAGACGTCACCGTTCTCGAAGCTGTCAAGGGCGTTTCGGAGGCTACCATTCCCAGTCCTGCAACAAGACACGGGTGTAAAAGTGACAGTCGTCAACCACCTGCAAGTCCTTGGCTATCAAAAAGTACTGGCTCGGATCACTCATACCATGACGGATGGCACGGTGCGCACCCGAGTACCCCTGGTCAGTTACCCCTTCTCCGCCCTCGTCAAAAGGAGTTTCTAATAGACTGCTTACAAGGGAGGTGTTCAGGTCATGGTGAGCCTTTTAGAAACGGTTTCTTGCATGATATAGAGGTCCATGCATTGACCATACAGATGGATTTCATTTTTGCTAAACGTTATTGGAAATGACAAAGAGGAGGGGAAAAAATCCGAAGAGGAAGGGCAACTTTAAACACCTTACTGAGCTCTGTTGTAGGTGTAGGGTTGAGAGTGTATAGTTTATGAGGTGTTCTTTAACTAGGCGTGAAAAACAACGGAAAATAAGGTCAAAACCCAAGTACTTTACTCGACATATGGTGGGTCACATTGAGATTTCTTCTCACTTCAGCATGTTCCTCAACGGCTCCCGCACGTCCAGGGGGGGGGGCAAAAAAAAAGTCACTTCGGCCGAGTCAAATATCAGCGAAGTTTTCGCAGCCCCATACAGTGGAAGTGGATACTAGCAGGGCGGAAGATACCCAAGATGTTCCTCTATAAGCAGGAGCTGGCGCTCGCCCATCACCTTCATGTACACCAAAATATGAAGTCATTTCCAATCGAAGCCTGACTGGAGAGGCCTTTGGAATTCACGTCACCTCCAAACAACTGCGAAACTTCTACTGTGAGGTCATCCATGGATAGCTACCTGGATACCAGTACTCTAGATCTGCAAGACTTCAACGTCGACAGCTCCGACAAGGTAGCTACGGTCTAGGATATCATCTTCACCGCAGTCGCCAAAGCGCGAGTTGGTAGTACGGACCGGAAGTTTCTGGGGTGTGAAGACCGAAATTCTCTTCGTGAACCCCGGACTGAAGGTGAGCGCTGACGGTTATATCGACCAACTCGTGAAGAATATCCTGCCTTCATGCCATGTCATTGCCTGCACCTTCTTGGAGAGTTTGTACTGCTACAGGATTAGATGCCTCAACACGGAATCGAAGGGCGTCGGGAAACTTTCTCCTACTTGAAATGGGAGGACGTTGAGTTCCTGAAGAAGACGGAATATCTAAGTGTGTCACCTGACCTGAATCCCCTCTATTACCCAGTTTGGGTGGAGCTCAACAGGGTGGCTTACAGTGGCGAAGAAATCAACGATCTCTCTGAACTCTGGTACCGAACCACGGCCGCGTGGCAGATCTCGATGGCGCTCGCCCAGAAGCCTGTGGCGGAGCATCGTGATAGTATACAATATGCTGTTGAATGCGATGGTGGAAATTTCCCATCAGAATTTAATTAGGTTTAACTTATAGCGCCCTGAAAGTCAAGGAAGAGAAGTGACTTTTTTGCCCCCCCCCCCTGTATACACTAATGGTTCGTGAAGAGGCATTG
Organism: Cooperia oncophora; assembly: GCA_036418165.1. NCBI lineage: Eukaryota > Metazoa > Nematoda > Chromadorea > Rhabditida > Trichostrongylidae > Cooperia > Cooperia oncophora. The sequence continues at coordinate 50,844 of MU966856.1, read as the reverse complement.
AAATCATTGTGAACCTGCGCATAATGCCTACTTAGCGCCATACCGGCCCCAAATGGCCACGGCGCCAGAAATAAGTGTCAGGATCGTGAAGGGAGTCATCAGTTACTACTGTGTTCGAAGTCTCAGCAGACTTTTTTCTTCGCTCTTTGAGTTATGATGACTGCTGCAAAATTAAAAAAAGGAAGATGCATATATAGTGCACATAACACCTAAAAAGTCAAAGAGAAACGAGTGCATCTTCTCCCAGCAGGAGATAACGAAGTCTTTGATAAAAACCTAGACGGTAAAAAATGAAAAAGATTCAGGACGCTTGCTTAGGTGCTCTGGAGCTAACATGGCATTTTCTAGGAACGTACTGAATTTTTTGAATGGAAATTTGCGACGTTTGGTCTCGCCTTTGACCTGCACAGCTACGGAGATGTGAAAGTTGGGATGTTGCTGCCATCCATATGGTCGATCTATTAACAGCAGAAGAGCTCGAGAATTTTTTTTTCAGCTGAAACTTCGTATACTGGGGTAGTTAATAACTCCGATCACGATTCTGACTCCTAATTTCAGCGCACAGGCCACTTGAGGCCAGTATGGCGCTAAATAGCCACCGCGTGCGGGCAGGGGGCTGCGGGAATCACTGAGGAACCTTTAATATAGCTCACCACATGCCCAGCAGAGTACATCGCTTTTGACCTTATTTTGAGTTGTTTCCATGCCTAGTTATAGGAATCCTCAACGCAAAAGCTGAAATGGAGCTGAATAAGGTGGTTAAAATAGCCCTTCCCTGTTGAATTTTTCCACTACTTTTTTGACAATCCCAATAAATTTTTGAAGCTATGTTATGTTAACTATTGTAATGATAGCTGCTGTTTAACGTCGCAGTTCGCGTTCCTGTTATCACAAGAATGCTGAGTTATGGGCAAAAGTCGAACCCCAGAGAGGGGGGGGGGCTCGAGCCCACACCTCACGCTTTCCGGGCGAGTGCCCTATCCGTTACGCCACTAGAACCGCTTTTACCCTCTCAGCTCAACGGCTTTTATGCCGTAGCATTTGCACATAATTCAGCATTCTTGTGATAACATTAGGAACGCGAATTGCTGCGTTAAACAGCAGTTATCATAACAAAACAGCTTCAAAATCTTGTAAAGCTTTCGCCTCGCGGTACACTGTCGATATCTAACGATTAGGCTGACCGGCTCACCAAGTTAAACGTGTGAGTGCTGCGAGGATAGGGCATAAAAGCCGTTGACCTGAGAGGGTAAAAGCGGTCCTGGTGGCGTGACGGATAGCGCACTCGCCCGGGAAGCGTGAGGTGCGGGTTCGACTCCCGCCGGGGATTCTATCTTTGCCCATAACTCGGCATTCTTGCGATAAAATCCCAATGAAGTTTAACAAAAATGAATCTATGTAGTCCATGCATGGACCCTACATCATGCAACAAACCGTTTCCAAAAAGCTCACTACGACCTGAACGATCTCCCTTGTTAGTATAGATGAGAGATGGGTCCTCTGTGATTTCAATATACACAGTAGCGTGTGTCCCTTTAAAGAAGAAGTCCCATCCTAGCAGTCCAAACCGGGCATGCAGTCCGAGAGGGTTCTCCTGTGCTGCTTCTGGGACGCAAGGGGGAATGCTGCACAACGTGCTGCCCTCTAAGAACACATGATCATCGCTACCATTTGTGCTGCTCAACTCCAAACCCATGGAAACTGTTGGTGAAAAATGACCGACGGGGCACCTCGTTCATGAGGACGCGAGACTCCATACTTCTAGGGAGACCTACCAATTAATTGAAACAAGGATGCGAGACCAGACCCTGTGCATCACATTTTCCTGACATAGGTCCCTCCGACTGCTACCTGCCTCGCCTCCTTAGGGCTTTCTTAGCTAAGTAAACTAAACTGTCAGTTTGGTGACACCAGTCGAGAGGTCGCCGAATTACTCGACTGGCAGCCTCCCCTACTCCACTTGCAGCCTCCCCTGGGGACGGGGAATCTTACCTACACATTAGGTGGAGCATAGTGGCTAACAATGACAAGTATAATAATGGTTAATTTCCATTGTATGTTGAATTAGAAGATGAAAAAGAAAAAAGTGACAACAGCGACAAGACTTTCTTTCCAACCTGATACATCGAGGGAGTAGCGAAAAAGATGAAACGAGGCTCCGTGCCCAAGTCTTCGATTCCGCGGTTCTTTCTGATTGAATTTACGCCTCGGAAACCTGGACTCTACGAAAGCAGGATGAGTATGCGGTCAGCATCATTCAACACGCTACTGAAAGGGCGATGCTCGGAGTTTCCCGTTACATGCAAGTGAGAGAGGGAATCCAGAGCATGATCGCAGACGCAGCCGCATTTGCCAAGGTTTTGCAGAACAGGTGGACCGGACATAACATGCGTCTGAAAACGACCGCTGGACCAGAGCGATAACTGACCACTGAATTCCACGGGATGTCAAGCGAACCCTGGACGACCACCTGCGCGATGGTCAGACTTTTTCGTGAAAGCTCTGAACAAATGGTATGAAGTTCATCGTGTATCTCGACCAGGGAGAACTATTGGGCAACTCTACTACGTTGAAGGGTCGAATGGATACGTTAATGGCGCCCGCTCGAGGGACTTGATGATCAGCGGGAGCACAGGTGATACAGCTGTTGTCCAAGTGTTTGTTGTCTAACTTGAGATTTTTTTCGCTTCAGAAGCACTTTTGAAAGAAAACAAGTTAACCACAGGAGAATCTTAAATAAGCACTGGGAGGTAACAGGCGGAAAGCCAACCTTACGGCAACTACCAGCCTCTACTTTGCTGTCTGCCTGTTCCGTCTCATCTCTACCGTGCGTAATTTGCTACAACTATTTCTGTTTGTCCGTGTCCGGGAAACACGGTTTTGCCTGAAGAACCACGTGAAGAGTTGGGCCAGGCTCGGGATGAATAGACAAGATGTACGGAGTACACACGTCATTTGCCGAGCCCGCCCGCAGTAGGCAGAACATGCGTCGAAAGTGAGCGGTGTGGCAGAAAAAAGTTCGTAAATCGATCACAAACCGCCCAAAAACCGGAAAAAGTGACTAAAGTTCAGCAATGAGTAGAAAAATGAAATTGGGGGAAACACTCAAGAGGTGGGCGGGGGGTGCTCCAATGGGGCGATGCTTGCTACAAGATGTTATGACTCTCTCTTGCGGAAAATAAATAAAGAACATCTGAGACGTCTGTCGTATCCCCTTCGAGTGCAGCCGCTTGGCGTCCGCCTTCATAGACGTCAGGTAGGATAAAGACGAGCAGAAGTAAGCCGCGCCCTACCCTCCACCATTCTTAACTTACTTGCATCCCTCTCCACATGCTGGGTGTCAACGGGGGACAGGTTTTCAGCCAATGTGGTGAGGCCGGTTTGGCGGGGCCGGAAGTAAAGGGGAATAGTTTCCGAAATTCTGGTTGCCGGGCGGAACCAAACAAGCCTCTGACGAACTTCCCTACCAACTCAATAGTGACAGTGATAGAATCATCTGCTGGTGTCCACCACATCTCTTCAAACACCGACCACAAATCTTAAGTTCAGTCAGTTTTCAGGCACATATGTCCTCAAAAATAATAAAATGATGTGAATGAACTGTGCATTAGCAACTGGGGAACTGTATTTCAGTTGAATTGTGTTCCTCAGCACTGCAACAAACTTTGCCATACAAACTTATCGCAGTCAGCGTTCATCAGTTGTTATCTTTTTCTGTCACTAACCGTCGGTGATCACTCCCACACCTACTTAACCTGTTGCAACCAAGGTGCCACTACTGTTATGGCTGCCGATATGAACTTTCTACACTCGGTTGCTGACTCCTTATCAGCCGTAATCAGTGGCGCTTACCAATCATCTCTGTCCCTGTCGTGCTCTCCACTTATTTCATGGGAACAGCGTCTCACTATTCCTCCATTCTAACGTCCCTAATCAGCATTTAGCGATAGCCATCTTTCTACCACCCGTCATTAATGCCCCAGTCCCACCACTGAAACCATTTGTTTGAAACAACGATGACACACCAAAGTCTGGAGTCCCGCGCTCCTAATCATACTATAAGACCTTATCAACTGTTGTCGCTTCTTGTCACCTACCAATACCTTTCGCGTTTGATGACATTACTCTATACTTCTTGGAACCAGCATCCTGCTGTTGCTGCGACGGTGCTGCGAAGTTTCAGCCAGTTGAACAGACAGACGTGGCGAATTATTCAATGAGGTTAAGAAGCAGGGGCGCCTACAAACTCCTCTTTCAGAAGTGCACATATTTCTGAAGAAGCTTCTATTGGTTACACTACGAAAATTCTCAAGTAACAAATTTTCGTAGAATGATTAGAACTGTTAACCCCCGACTATGAGATAGGACATAAAACACGAGAGCATGAAATGAAGACGCGCCATCGGGAGTCCAGCTCTACAGAAACTCACATGGAGAACTCAAGTGGATTTTGGCCCAGGCTGCTGAAAGGCAATTGGACTTTGATGGTGATCCAGTATAATGCACTCAGGGTATACCCTCTATGAGAGCGATCCCAGTAAGATTGGAAGGCTATCTGGGGGTTGTTCTCCTTGCATTTTCCTCATTGGCATTCGAAGCCTCTTCTGGATAGGCCTGAACATTGGTTTTCTCTTTGTATTCGATAGTTGGGAGAGGGTCATTACCTGCAGTGGACATGTCGTTTCAACAGTGAGACCTTTCAAAAGCAACCTCAACGTAGTATTTCCTCCTCCTATAATTCTGCAGAGTCCAGCCCACCAGCTTTGATAGATCCGACGGCTACTTCTTCGGTGCTGCGTTCAATAGTGGAAAATTTTCCATTTGACCACTGTTCCTCCACGCGGCGCACGCTCTTCATTGCATCTCGTGGGTTCTCATCTGTTCCCATATCTCCTTTGGTCAAGATGTAGTCATCATACTTCCGATAACTACAAAGTTATTAGCACCCTCTCATAATAATTTGGATGCTCCCGCGAACGATTCTTAGATTTTTGCCATGGAATGGATTCTTGCATGGAGACCTAGGTACATCCACTGAGTCTTGAATGCAGAGTACGAATATGCAGAGTAAGGTGCTAGGGGTTCCCCCAAACGACTTCTGGGTGGCTCTTCATGCAATGTTGGTATGTGGGTACGTCTGAGTGCTCGAATGCTGTGGCAGCGCGTTCTAGTAGTGACGTCTGTCTTCAAAGTCAAGAGCTCGTGGGTTTGCTTCCCATTTGCGAAAATTTTTGCTTTGTCACCGATAAGGTTTTTCACTTCAATTTTTTTGAAACTGCTCCGAGTTACCGATCCAGCAGAGCAAGTATGTCAAGCATATGGCGCATCAAGTATGGATTTTGCCACCGTTTGTCCTTGTGACACCGATTACACGACAATTCGAAAATTTGGCCAGATTGTTTGCAGGTGGGGGGAGGGGGGGGGGTATGACCCCTGAATACGAATGACACATCTGTTTGACAATAAAACGTCTGTAGCATGCGCCATGTTGGACAGGCACTTGCGCCAAGCCAACATAAAACGCCGGCTGCACTGAAGTCTTGTCTCCAGTGGTGGTTCAACATCCAGGCTTCAAATTTAACGGTCGTTTAGATCGAAATATTGGTCTTAAGGAAACGGCATGAAGCACTTCTCCACTGTGGCGCTAAGCACATATAATAAGAGGAACAACCGTTTTCGCATCAGGGGTGTGTTCAGGTGGTCAAAATACTCCCATGAACGAGTTTCTGGCCAAACTGTGATTCTGGTCAGAACTTCGAGTTGTCGTCTAGGTAGTGAGTGTAGATAGCAGGTAGTGGCCTGATCTGTTACGTCATATACTCGACCTGCTCGCTCTTTTGGGTGATTAATCGGAAGAGTTTCAAAAAATAACTTCGAGGAATTTCTAAAAACACTGGATGACAGGTCTTATCGGCGACAAAGCAAAGATTTCTGCACCAACTCGACACAAACCAGCAAAGGCTTGGCTTTGAAGCGAGGCCCTTACCGCTTCGCACGGCATCGACCGCTCAGTAGTTCACATGCTGACAGTGGTGTAGAAAAACTAGATAAAACGAAAAAAATGAAAAACTTGACCATCCAGAACTCGCCTGGGAGAACCCCCCCCCCGCTGCGGCATCTCTGATCTGCATATTTGTAATAGGCATTCAATACTCTATAGATGAACCTAGATCTCCACTCAAACTTCCATGGAAATTCAAAAAGAATTCCCTTGTAAGTGCAAGCCGCCATTTTTCCGAATCCCTTTTCAATAAGAAAAAAGACTTCAATGCATGGAGTGGTCATGGCTGACCGGGTTTTTTTTTCGCTATGTCAAAATGGTCTTCTTTTCACTGACGGACTACCTTTTGGTTAGTCAGAAGCGAAGTTGAAAAAAGTTGACGTTGAGAAAAGTGGTGGATCTCTCTTTAAGCAAGTAAGCGGCCTTTTTCGTAATGAACAAACAATCTCGTAACGACAAGATGCTAAAAAAGCCACCCGTTTTAGAAGAGCAAAAGAATGCTATAAAACAGTATCTATGGTAAAACAGGCAAGTTGGAAAAGAATGTCTAAATGCAGGAAAAAACTGGGTAAGACGGCGTCCATGCTTTTTAGCCACAATGGAAATACTAGGTCACCTCATGCAAAAAAGTGGAAGATTTCACTAGAAAACGAAGAAGAGAAGAAACAAAAAAAGTATCATTTAGATTTTATTTAACACCTTGACGACAATCGCGTTTGGCGGGAAAGCGCCGCGTGCGACAATGGCGTTTTCCGCATGCGTCCGCTATAAGCCAACGGTGGTATATTGTGCCTCGACCACCTTTTTGCTGCAGGGTCAAATTTCACAAAGTCATCAAGCAGTCTTGCAGGGTGCACTATTCCTACCGTCCTTTATCACACGGACACCATCTCAAGCTCCGCCTCCCTCGATCACGCCTAATTTTCACCGCAGGAGTGACTTTTCAAATTAAATGTGTAACTTCTTTTTCTGTGGGGTTTTTTTTGTCATTTCTTCTTCCTCACATTTATAGAACAAATCATAGACGACTATACCAACACCCTTTCGGCACCTGGAGCTAGCTAAGGTTGAGCTCAGGATGATGTGATTTCCGTTACCACTCTGTCTTGGCAGAGTGCTGAAAACCACAGTACTTACGCTAGCTGGCAACGAGTGTGTTTCTTAACAGGATGTCAAACGAATGCAGTGCGCACGTTTACATCAATTTTCGCAAAGAAGGTTGTGGCGCCAGCACTTGAACGGAATGACATATTCGTGACAAGCATGTCAAATCCCAGGTGAGGCAGGGGTAGCCAAGTGATTAAGAGTGTAGACTCATATTAGCATTCTGAACCACGAGTTCGATTCTGCCGAGGCACCAACCATGCCTTGCAAAAACTGCAAAACTTGTGACAATACCAGCGCTGGGCCTAGGTTGACAGGCCGACTGATGGGAAAATCCGTCACAGCAATGATGACAAGTCGCCAAAATATCAGAGTTCCGTCACCCGGGAGCGGTGCGCAAAACCCTTGCCCGAGTTCAATGGTTAGTATGCGAAGGCTAGCGAGGGATGAACGACCTCCGCTAAAAAAGCTAGTTCTAATTGAGACCTGGAACATGGTCGTTTACCGGGAACTCTTGTGAGGTTGTCGACCTCATGAAACGCCTGAATACCCATGTCCTATGACTTCAGGAAACGGGAGGGTGCGCAAGCCCGCGAGATTGGAGAAAGGGTCAAACTCTCCTACAATAAAGGAGCCACCAAACGGAATGGCGTGGCCATAGCTGTGGTAGAACCCCTCAGGGTGCGCCTCCTCTGTGAACAGGATCAGTGATCTGATTATGGGAGTGGAAATACACACGAAGGAGGAGTACTAGATAGTACTGACCGTGTACGCACCACAATCCGGTTGCTCCAAGTCGAAGAGGGACGAGTTTCACGTGACCTTCGATGTGGCCATGAAAGCGGCTCCGGATGATGACTATCTCACCATAGCTGGTGATCTGAATAGCCATGTGTGAAGACAGAAGGGGTCTAGCGAGGGTGCACGGAAAAAAACGCCGAGGAAGAACGGATCCTTGACCAAGCCATAGCCCATGTCTTAGTAATCTGCAGACCTCCTCTGCGAAAAGGAAAAAGCAGATGACCTACACCAGTGGAGGAAGAAACGGAAACCGACCATGTCTGGTAAGAAGGTCCTCTCTCTCGAAACCGCCAAGGATATGAAGGTACTGCCTGGGGAAGAGCTGGTCCTCTCCTGGCAGAAATCGCTATATACCTTTCGAAGGAAACGATGGTAAGAGGTGAACGGAGAATTCGGTGGTGGAAAGTGCACAAGGTAGAAAAGGATAGCCTCGGCCTAAGAATACTAAGGATAGGCTCCCAGACACACCCGGCCAGTCTAGGACATCTGGACCTACACAGAGGGGTTATCCTACAGCGTGCAAAGGAAGTATTGGGAGAGACGTGAGGTGGGATCAGAGGAGACCACGCGGCGTGGTGCTGGAACGAGGAAGTCCAGGGCACCGTCAAAGGCACGTTCCGCGATAAACTAAGGCTAGAACCTCATAAACATGCATGATGACCAAGCAGGCAACAGTAGAGGATATGCTGCATTCAAGAGTTGAAGAACAGCAAGCAGAACGCACGACGCTCATGTTTCAGGCCCATTGGCGCCCGACAGGCCCATGTATCGCCTCCTTTTGCAATTCATAATCGATCTTGACTACCTTACGCTTGTTCGATGATCATGATTAATTGATTATTGTGGGAGCTTTTTCGTGATTTCTTCTCTTATAAAGTCAACAATCACAGCTCAGTTCTATTTCTGAACTGTACTACCTATGGACTGTGGTCGCGGGAATTGCCTTTAAGCAGAAGAAGGAAGCATACAAACGCTAGGCAAAAGATAGGTGGTCCAGAAGACCGCTGCCTACAAGAGTTGCAAGCGACTCGCTAAGGCAGCCGTTGCTAAGGCCAAGAATACGGGAATGGACAAATTGAACGAGAAGCTAGAGGGACGAGGAGGGAGCAAGTTCGTCCTCCGCCTGGCTAAAGCCCTGCATCGCGCTGCAGTACATCAGGGTAGTAAGGACTGTGGAGAGGAGCAACGGGTCGTTTTTAGTAAACCAGCTGAAGTCAGAAAGAGCTGGGAAGAGTACTTCGAGACTCCTGAACAAAGAGGCGACGGCAGGCCCTCTCATTCCTTATAGAGGATGAGGCCGCCGAGAACTAGGAATGGTGAAGGTTGGGAAGGCAGTGGGTCCAGAAGGGGTACCGATAGAGGCACGGAAGGCTCTGGAGAGCATGGGGTGAGTTGGCTCATTCCTGAATAACGTAATAACCGAAGGAAGATAGACGGATACGTGAAGGAGCAGCACAATCGTCCCCATCTTCAAATAGGAAGAAAAGGCGGCGGAGTGCTCCACCAGCCGCGGCATCTAGTTGACTCCCCACACCATGAAGCTATTCGAGCGCCTGGTCCAACACAAGGCTGAGGATGCTTGTCCCTATCTCGCAGGAACAGTTCGGCTTCATGCCCGAAAGGTCCACCACTGACGCCATCTTCATCGCTAGACAGGTGATGAAGAGGTACCAAGATAATCACCGACCCCGTAACCTAGCCTTCCTGGACCTTGAGACATTCGACCGCCCGCGCTGGCCTGTACTTTGGGGAGCGAATAGAGAACGTAACGTTCCGGAGCACCTAGTGGACATGTACGATCTGGCTCGAGCAGCTGCACGCACCCCTCACGACTTGACAAAGGAGGTAAACATCACACTATGGATCAGCTCTCAGCCGTTCCTATTTCTCCTGATTGTGGATGTCATGGCAGGAGAACTTATGGAAGGGCCACTGAAAACCCTTCTTTACGCTGACGACATCGCTCTGATAGCGAGAGCAGGATAAGGTGCAGCGGTGGCAGGAAGTGCTCGCTGAGAATGGAATCCGACTGAACGTAAAGAAGATCAAGTTCCTGAGCTCCGAAGAATGCACAGAACCCATTGCAGATCGCCGCGGCGAGCATCGAAAGGGGTAAGCAATTTCAGTACCTGGGGAGCAATCTAGCAGTTGATGGCAGCATTGACCAGGCGGCGAAAGGCCGAACCGACGCACTTGGATGAAATGGAGGGAGTCCACTGGCATCGGGCGGTGCTCGAGAACCCTCAAGGGCAAGGTGTGCCGGGCGGTGGTAAGGCCTACAATGCTCTACGGCAGTGAGTGCTGGCCCATCTGCAAGAACCATGAAACGAGCTTCACTCAGCTCAAATGAGGATGCTGAGATGGGCCTGTGGCTGTACACGACTGGACAAAGTCAGAAACGAGGTTGTCAGGGTGGTCACACAGACGACCCCGATAGCTGAAGGAAGGGGAGCAGCGACTGGTACGGGCACGTACTGAGAAGGCCTCAAAATAACCCCAATGAGGAAATCGTAGCGGTTCGACGTCGTGAGCAAGCGACCACGAGGAGCCCCAAAGAAAAGATGGAGGGACGTCATCAAGAGGGACCTCACTGAAGTGAATGGCCGTGGCCGTACCACGAGTCGCCTGCTCGAAGATACTGTGAATGAAAAGTGGCGATGCTTATACAGGACGAGGCGGACCCTGCGGCGAGACTAAGACTAGGAGAAGAGACCGCTGGGCGAGACTAAACGTAGGAAGCAGAAAGAAGAGAAGAGAAGAAGAAGAAGAGAAGAAGAAGAGAAGAAGACGGAGAAAGAAAAGAAGAAGAAGAAGAAGATAAGAAGATAGAAGAAGAAAAGAAGAAGAAGAAGAAAGAAAAAGAAGAAGAGAGAAGAAGAAGAAAAGAAGAAGAAAAGAAGAAGAAGAAGAAGAAGAAGAAGAAGAAGAAGAAGGAAGAAAGCAAAAGAAGGAAGAAAGAAAGAAGAAAGAAGTAAAAGAAACAAGCAAGAAGAAGAAGAAGAAAAGAAAGAAGAAAGAAGAGAAGAGCAGAAAGAAGAGGGAAAGAAGAAGAAGAGAAGAAGAAGAAGAAGAAGAAGAGAAAAAAGAAAAAAAGAAGATAGAAGCAAGAAGAATAAGAAGCAGGAAGAGAAGAAGAAGAAGAAGGAATGAAGAAGAAGAAAGAAGAAGAAGAAGAAGAAGAAGAAGAAGAAGAGAAGAGAAAAGAAGAAGAAGAAGAAGAAGAAGAAGAAGCAACAACATAACGAACAACAAAACAACAAACAACAACAACAAGAAAAGAGAAAAGAACAAGAAAAAGAAAACAAAACACAACAACAACAACAACAAGACAAGAACAGAAAAGAACAACAACAACAACAGTACAACAACAACACCACACCACAAGAGCGGAGAGAAGCGTGATAACAGTCCATCCATAAGCAAAACAACACAACAACACAACAACAACAAAAAAACAAACAAAAAAAAAACTAAACGAGCAACAACAGAAATAGAAGAGAAAGAAGTAGAAGAAGTAGAAAGAAAAGTAGAGAAGTAGAAGACGAGACAAGACGAAGACGACGATGAAGAGAAGAATGAGGAAGAAGAAGAAAGCAGAGAGAGGAGAAAGGGAAAAAAAGAAAAGAAGAAATGATATACATAAAGATGATGACGATTGATGAGATGATGATGATGAGATGATGAGATGATGCATGAGATGTGATATCGATGATGATATGATGATGTGATGATGATGATAGTGAAGAGCAAGGAGAAGATAGAAGGAGATGTGACATAGAACATAGTGTCGTTTCTTATCGAATTGGTGCAGAAAGACTGCTAGCGTCAATGGCGATCGCTGAGCACGATTTGCCAGGGGCGCGGCGACAAATATATGCACATTCATGCATCAGAGCACGCGCCTTCAAGATATTCCATACCGATAAAGAACTATTTGGAGGTTAAAAGCCGGCAGCAGTAGCTATTGGAAAACTTCAAAAATTTCATTTTATGTATTGTAGACGCAAGCAACATTTTTCTCGCTCATCCCTCGCGGACGGTTTACCTTCGGCAGTTCATTGAAAGCAAAAAACCCGATTGTGCCACTATAACGAAAAGGTAGAGGGGTATGTTAAACACCGGCCTTTTGTCCCACGTGCATCATATTATGGCCATCCGATGCGTGTCATAATGTATCACACGTGTTAGGTTAATGTTAATGTTGATATAATTACTTGTTAGTTATTATGACTGGGTATTGCCTCAGACGGCGGTTACACAAAAAAAAAATTTGAAAGGAACGAACGTATAAGAGACAAAACGATGATCATGCCAGATGAAGGGAATTACATACTTGGACAGCTGGAACAAGTATCAACAGAGATTGAATTGGTTAATCTGACAAAGGAATATTAATTGTTATATAAGTATGAAAATAATCTTGAGCTATCGGGTGAGATTGGAGCGTTTATTTTGTCTAAGCGAATGTAAATTGAAGCTCTATTAACCGAAGAACACTGGATCGATGCGAGTGCCCGTAAATAACTTCATATATTTCTGGTGATTAGACTGCGGTTACATTGGATAGAATCGCTGCCACCGACTTATACTATTGACAGTTTAGAATTATTGTTGACATATACGCATGTCATATGAGTTCGTTCCTTCGTAGTGAAGAGGTTTTCAGCGAAAGTTTGTTACAGAGGAAGAGTCCGGCCTGTTAAGTAAGGAAGCTGAAACAAACGAAGAATAGCTTTGCGCGTGAGCTTGTCCTGAACCGTCAATCTTTAATGACAGAGGCGCTATAGACGAATGAACAAGTAGTGCCATACTCAAATAAGGCTCGTGAGGATTAGTAAAGGCTTTAACAGATTAATAAGTCTACGGGCTGATAAATTTCAAATATCACTGTTCGGAGTAATCAGCTTCACTGACATAAGGCAAAGTGAGCGTTGTCGATAGTGACTGGAGCCTGGATACCATTTCGACTATACGGAAACACACATTATTAGGACGATGTGCACATTTAGTCATTCGGAGAGAGGAAGTCAATATGCCTCAGAGCATAGTAATGCATCCATCGATAACCTACTCAATAATGTCAAGGGAGCGTTTGCACAGCACTCTTCTTTTTTGAACAAAAAATGACATTGCAAACATAAAATAATGTTGAATGCCAGCTGCAGGATGAACGAATTGTCGTAGCCTTCGGGTATTTGAAGCATAATCGTATTCATGACTAAACCCAGGTTCGTTATTTTATTTCAGAGGCAAGCCAATAATAAGTTTACTTGGGCGCGGATTGTGATCAGAAATGAATAGAGTTTTTTTGTACGTTGTGGTTTAGTAAATTGGCGATTTGATCGTCGAAAAACATGCAGTACACACCGACAGTGATGGTTTCGTCTATAATAGAGCAGCTCGAAGGCAACACCGCAGAAACCCAGCCTCTCTGAGATCATCCGTTTGGACCCATGCAACTCCTCATGACATAATTAGGGCGGCTCATTGCTGTCGTAGGCTAATTAACTCTCATGAGGTCATTCTCTTAAGTGATAACATTAGAGGTTGGTTACAGTCTAGTGTCAGGCAGTGATAGGTCTTCTCTTGTCAACAACTGACAATCCCACACAGGGTAAAAGACCCTGTGTGGGATTGTCAGTTGTTGTCAATTGCCGTCTCGTGCTCCAACAAAGTACTTTATTCTGGAGGTTTAACACGCCCCATCTGCATTCATTCATTCAAAGCCGACGATTCAAGTTGTGAATTTGGGCTCGGAGTACACTATCCATACTTCAGTGAGGCCCGGCGTCTCTTTTTACAGTCAACAATGGCGTCTTGGACTGAGGACATTGCAACTGCAGGCATTGAATCGCTTCTACTGGGGCTTAGCTCGGCTAGCGCTTGAGCAGGATCAGTTTCGCGGAAAAGCTCGACAAGAGCCCATCACCGTGATCAGATCTTCGACACTTCACTTCATTCACCCGATTTCGCGCAGCATGATCATTATGTGGCCCTTTTCGGCCGGTTTTTTCGTTCTTCCCCCCTTGGACTTCTGAACTGGATCTTCCACATTCAGTTACGAGTACCATCTACGCAATTACTGGTCCGGCGCAGGACCATTTTTAGCACGCACTTTGTAAGCCCCTATCCGATATCTGAGCGCTCATTTCGACCTTTCAGGATTCTTGCCCATTTCTCGAGTTTTTCTTCTGCGCTATTTTTGCAGAATTTCACGAATACATGGCTAAATATACCAGTTTCAAATGTTGTAGAGCCCCACAGCTCAGCTTATTTGCTTTGCTGTCATTCCTCTATATATCTCCATGTGCTTGAATGAGATGTTCTAATAGTTGGGATATTAGACAACGCAAACAAAGAACAAAGTCAGGCTCAGGAACAAAGTAGCAGAGTCAGCTCGTCTTACATATATAAATAAATAATAAATAAATAAATAAAAAAAAAATATATATATATATATTATAATATATATTATATATACCTATTAAGGTCTGAAGCATGATGCTTCATACTTGTCTATTCAATGCGTAACAAAAGTATGTGGACACCTCAAATTTTGTCCTGCAAAGTCGCCTTTGAATTTTACGATATGAGACCTTTATTGTTGAATTCCTCATGAGCGAAAACAAGGAATCACTACTTCTAAACACTTTGTGGACTACTGAACAATTATCATTGTTTTGAGAAAGTTTCTTAATAACAGAAGTATATGGATACTTAACAAGAAAATGAATGTGTCGTGGAAAATAGAAGTTGGTTCTTCCTCGTCCTGCGTCGTGGCCCGCTCAGAAAAAGGCAAGAGGTTGGACTCAAGCACTCCTTGGTATTCCCCACTGTTCATACAGCAAGATGGGAAGGCAAGCTCCGACTTTCTTCCGCTTCCAAAACCACCCCCGTACTACCAAAGAGGCGCCTCCGCAGTTTCGTCTAGAACACCAATGGATCGCTACAAAGGCCTTTCCAGTGATGCTGATATCCATGTGAACCGTGAGATTGACTTTTTCTTATTACTGAAGTGAACCTAAGGAAGAAATGCGCATAAGATGTTGCCTTTCTGATTTTACAAATATCTCAAGAAACTGCACCATGTCCCACGACGTCGCCATGTTTGCACGGGCAAAGTTCAGTCAGTTGCCAGCTGGCGCCTGGCAGTCAGACAGGGAGCTTTCTTCATAATCTCTCGAGTGATGTGCTCATTTGATCAAATAGAGCGCCATTTTGTCATTTTTGAGACCGGTAAATTCATCGCGGCATAGGTCCGTGCCACAGAAAGCGGAGAGTTTGAGGCCATTCTTCTGATGTCTTTTGCGGACAAAGATCGTGGGTGCCTCTGAACAGGTACTGAGTGGTAGCCATCAGGATTCTGGAGTTATATACCAATGCACGTCGCCGAAAGTCCAGGCTATCTTGCAATTTCTCTATTCGAGTGCCCTGCAGCATTGAAAGCTCTAATCCGAGCTTGTTCGTCTTCGTAGGGAGGACTTCCACGATGAGGTATGAGTACAGGTTAATGGGGACTAGAGACCATAAAAATGGATTGCAGATCTGGAGCCAAACTTTGGACTTCTTCAGGTGTCCACATACTTTTGTATTAAGAAACTTTTTCAAAACAACAAATAATTGCACAGTAACTCACAAAGTGCTCAGAAGTAGTGCATTCCTATGTTTTCGCTCATGAGGAATTCAGCAATAAAGGTCTCATAGCGCAAATCTCAAAGGCAGTTTTGCAGGACACAAAATTTGAGGTGTCCACATACTTTTGTTACGCACTGTATACACAGCGTCCTAAAAGCATAGTTCCATCACAAATCTCACAGTATCCCGCCCTACGCGACGTTTTCGAAAAGCCTTTAGATAGAAAATGTGGTAATCACCAGTGCCAACTTGCATGTCAACACCGAGAACTAACTTTCCAGAGCTACTTCAATTTTCTTTATTTTTTGAAAATTTCTCAATTTCACAGTCCCAAAAGTGTAGTTCCACTAAACAAATCGATTCATAGAACAGGAAGTGCACAACTATGAATGAATTGTTAATTCTATAATCTATTGCGGCCCCACTCCTTTGAATAAGTGAGGAAATGCGGTTGTCTATGCTTGAATAGAAGTTTTAAATCAGTTTTCGTTCGACACGCTGCCATGCATCAATTACTGACTACTTGAGCTCACGGACGTTGTGGAATGGTGCATTGTTCGCATAGATCTTACCACCATGAAGCCCCACATATTCTCCATTGGGTTTAAGTCAGGGCTATTCGCTGACCAGGGCAAAAGAGCGATTCGATAACGACTGAACCACGCTCGAGTGCTTCGGCTGACATGAATTGGTGCATTGTCTTGCATGAAAACAGGACTTTAATGCCGAACTCTTCCCCAGTAAGGAAGCTACCTCATCGCACGACGTTTACATAGTCGGAAAAATTCATTTTTCATCCATACGGAGCACAGTTTCAGACGTCCCATTGATGCGATGGCAGTCCATACCAGGAGGTCACATCCACTGAAGTTTCGCCCGGAAAAACTAAGCTTGTCTTTCCTCAGATCGTGCCAGCGGAATCGGTTTTCGTTTGAGCCGTCGCAGTTAAACTTTTTCTCATCAGAAAGGGCGAGAAAAAACTTAAAAAAGCAACACAGACAAACAGGAGGGCACCGCAGCCTACCCTCATTCCAATCGGTTCGGCAACATCTTCGAGCGAAGCCAATTAGGTTTTCGCGATGGATTTTTGCTAGAAACAGTGCCTAACTCATATTCCCCCTGTAGATGAACTCAGGAGTTTTTCAAAACACGCCGAACAGTCTCCTTCGAGACGTTAAGCCTCGAAGTTGACTTTATTTCCGGGCACGACCTTGTGGAATTTGATGCTTCTCTCGAAGTACGGCGCTTTTCCCGAGAGCAAAGGAGGATGTCCAGAGCTCTCCTTGATTCCATATCGTGAGGGTTCCCTGACAAAGTTACTGATAACATGGTGACTGCGGCTCACCTCCCCTGCGATTTGACGGTTAGACGGCAAATTACCGCAAAGGAGGTCCTTGGCCTCCTTTGCGGTAATGCCCTTTTTCGAAGTCCGACAAAGACCAGTCCTCTCGCCATAAGGTTAAAAATGTGATAAGTAATGTCGATGAGACAGTTTTAACCGAAAATAATGAGAGGCAGTGGGAAAACATGCAGTGGAACTATACTTTTAGGACATTGTGCAAGTGAGAAATTTTCAAAAAATGAAAAAAATTGAAGTTGAGTTGCTTTGGAAATTTAGTTCTCGATGTTGGCATGCAAGCTGGCACTGGTAATTACCACATTTTCTATTTGGAGGCTTTTTCGGAAACGTCGTGTAGGGCGGGATATTGTGAGATTTACTGGTCTTAATACACAGCACTTCTAGCATTTGCTGATTTTCAATATTCGCTGATATCACTGTTCTCACTGTTTGCTATGTCCCAGAACAAACCTGCGCAATGATGGTCGAAGCAATTTTATCACCCAGTGAAAACATTGCACTACAGGGCGGTCCAATAAAGACAATCCCTCGAGCTGCTAATTGCTTCGGCAACTCCGGGTTTTCCGAAGCATGACCCCATCCTGCCCAGACAGCATCGACCTCAAAATATCGATTGGGAGTGGAAATACATCGAACGGCAAATTCTAAAGAAAAAAACTACCAAAACTACTCAATAAAAATTTACCCCCTTTTCCACTGCATGATTGACAATTTCTTCAACGTTAGCATAGTTGTTTCTGTTATCACCACCAGGCGAGAAAACAAAATGATCAGCGAGTTTCAAGTACTCTGCAATAAGTTCTTCTTTTAAGTGTCCATTTTTGTATGCTGTGTTGCCGAAACCCATGAACATGTGAACTGGATCAAAAAAGCCGTGTAACACTGCGCCTGTTTTGGCAGAGTAAGACAGCTGGAAAAGAGGTCATGTTCAAAAGAAAACTATTGGAAATGAAAAACCATCAACTCAGTTAGAAAAACGGACAAATGAGAAATACTGGGGAGTGCTGGAAACAAAGAGGCTGCTTAGATTCCGTTTTGCACACGCCCCTGCACGGAAGTCGCAAAAGGTAGTCCTCCAACCCTCAACAGTAAGGGGAGGAGAACATGGAAGTCGATGATTTTGGCAAGAAACAATGATGAGTAATGACAAAGGATTGGGTAGGTTAAAGTAACAAGAGTATGATCACGTAACCAAGTTATCTGGTCAATAGCTTGTTAGAGCCATGTTCTCACTACGTTCAGTGCTCAAGAGAAGCCAATCCTGCACTCTTTGGGGCTCGTAGCGTCATTACGTTATGGGGAATTCTCCCAGCGCCCCTAAAACGGCCCTAGCGACGACCATTAGGGCCCACCCCGCCCTTAACGCCTTGCCAAATCTCCTATCGTATGGTGGATCCCTAATCAGTGGAACAGCGGCGAGCGACCGTCGTCCACTCTTACAAGAGAACCCCAACAGGTCGATCCGGCCATTTACAATGAGGTGTATACGTATGGACGTGTCTTGAGCAGCTGAATCCGTATCTGCCCTCCGATTCTGCGGAGCGACTCTCTGAAGGGAGTTACGGACCATTTGATCTCAGCCCGGCCATTTGCAACGAAATGTACATCGTACTCACCTTGCCACGGTGAACACAAGACCATCTTTAAAATTTGCGGAACGATTCTCTGAGCGGAGTTGTGAGGTTTTTCTCTACTGCTTTTCTTCTTCCGGGCGCGCCAGCGCCAAAGCGTTAGCACCTGTAGCGCAACTCACAGCGCTCTTTGCGCAAAACAGGTATCATATTCGTGTTCAGGGGGTCAAATAACCCCTAGAGACGTCACCCCGCCAGCGCGAATCGAGGTTCCTAAACTCATTTTTCGAGAAAATGGGTGATGAATAGCTGTGGCTGACTGATAGCCAAAGCGATAATACGACTACCATACTTGTATGACTGCCGTTTTCCAAACTGAAATTACCTGCTTAATGCCGGTTGTGGCCTTTTCGCAAAGACATACCCGGCCTTACTTATTCTTGCCGTTTGCGGTCATCGTCCTCTTTACCACGAGGTAGTTCCATCTTGAGACCATTCACCAACGGATAGATAAGTCCCCTATGCTTGCGATTACCCATGAAACAGCACACATTTCCCAAGTTAGTGGAAATATTCAGATTCGGCTAGAAATTTGTCCCCAGGGTAGTTTGACCCGCTGAACAATGAATATGGATGCGTATTTCATTCTAAATTCGGCTTGTAGACATGTGGTTATCCTCAAATAAAAAGCGTTTTCTAAGAGGAACCCTAGCATGGGAATCGCCCGCTTGTCGTTGGCATTACCTAAAATCCCATACATAAGAGCGGTCCATAGAGATAAGAGCGGTTTGTGCCTAGAAAATGAAAAGCTGACATTTCTATCACGTTTTTTTGAGGCGTTGTGTGCTCATGATTATCTCAACAGCCCTACAACTCTACTTTATTCTTACTGTTTTCTATACTCTTTCTACCTGTATCACCTGCTATTGAAACGTCGAAATCGTATAGCAGCGGTTTCAAGCAGACGCCGTCAATATCGTGAAGCCTTGATTTGGCATGCCGAACCCTGTGGCAGGCGGCTCGTCATTTTTGAAGTCACTGAAGCAATGATAAGAAACGTAGCGTGTTGATCCGACAAAACTATTCAAGACATGCCAGCAACGAAGAGAGCCCGAACGATACAAATAACCAAGCGTTGAAATGTTGAAGATTTTGAAATGAAATTGATTGTGAATAAAATTTTAAAAATGTTTTTCGAAAAATCATTTTTTACCGGTAAATTAAACCGGCTCTTAGCCTATGCGACATTTTACTGATCGAATGGGCTCTTTCCATCTAGAGATCAAATTATTTCGGTAGAGAGAATTCCGGCAGAAATTCTGTTAAAATCGCTATTTTCCTATTATGAATTGTTTATTAAGTGGGCGGCGGTTTAGAGTTGAGGGGCGAGAGCCTTCTTTCTAAACTTCTCGCGATTTTTATTCTACTCCATCCATACAAGTTGAGGGGTGATGCATTCAATTTCAATTTCATTCCAATTCATTTTTTCACCTGGTAAATTAACCCGCTCTTATGCTATGGATTTTAGGGTAACAAAAATTAAGCGAAATGGCTCAAATAGAAATTTCGGAGAGGGCTCATACCAAGTGTTTTGAATGAAAAGCAAAACATTTCGATAGCCAAGATTCGGAATCGACTTCGTGTCTCTGAAGCTGCAACTTATCACTAGGCCATCGGCGGCTTGGACGGCATGCAATATGCCTTCTCGGACTTGAGCCAAACGAGCTAAGATTAAATGGTCCATAACTCCCTTTAGAGATATCGTTCCGCAAGTTGGAGGGCAGAATTTGCATTCGCGGCTCAAGACAGTCCATATTTTATCCATCTTACTGCAAATGCCGATCGTACCTGATTGGGTTCCCTTGCTAAATCGAGTCACCTTCCCTAATCCACTTCCCTTCGCTCTCACTGCCTTGAAGCGAGCCTCTGTTTCGTGCTCTACTCGCTCGCACACGCAAATGAGGAAGAGGCCACGGATCTGTCTCTCTAGTTATTCATCAGCTATCTGCGTCGGCCTTGTCGCCTAGTCAATCACCGCGTCCGGTAACCTTATATAAGAGAGCAATTTCCGCCATACTGTTTACGAATTTGCTCGAACGTCATATAGAAATTGCAACCGTCGAATTCGATCCTAGGACGTGAGTCAGAAGCCGTCATATTCCTTACAGCCCATACCGATTTCCACCCCGAAGCCGCACTTTCATCGACGACCTTCTTCCCCAAGGTAGCGATACGCGTTGCCGTCCGGGCAATTCGTTCCTGGGTCAGCGTCTCAACACCTGTGCACTTCACCACACTGGGGAGGCCTTTGTCAGCGGGGCCTGAAGCGGGCGGTCCGCCATTGTTTCCCTTGTCACATTTACAAACTTGATCCGTGCCCAGTTTA
>MU966856.1:0-22568 GCA_036418165.1 Cooperia oncophora | reverse complement strand
AAATTCACCCTTTTTCAAACCAAATTCACCCTCACTTTTCACATCAAATTAACCACACTTATTAGGGCGGGCAACTCATCAACAGATCACGCCAGACATCACTGCGAGCCCCGCCCCGACGGCCACGCCCACTTGTCAGCGCGGACATAGATTCTCAAATCTTGTTTCCTTCTGCTTTTGCTGTTTCCCACAAACACTTTGACTGGAAACGACCGGGCATTGACACATGGCCGACTCCGCCCATTCTCTAAAGGGTTTGGCAATCTACGCCCACTTGCTTTTCGCGGACTTTCGATATTTTTTCAAAATTTTTGCATTTTAGGGCTGCTGCGTGAAGCCCCGCCCACTGTGAGAGGCTCCGCCCACTTTGAAGAAGCCCCGCCCACTTTTCAAAATGGTATCGGCAGTATAGAGCCTTGGCTTGCATGTTAGGATATTGCTGATCATCGGAATAAACTTTGCCAGATTTTCTTGTTATGTCGAGAGTACTTCTGAGCTCTGATATAACTACTTCGAAGCAGCTCTCGAGAGACAACGAAAGGTACTTCGCGTGGTAAGTCCGGTTGAAGTTTTACAGTGGATCTCCATTGCCTCACTCCTGAAATTCCAGATGGACGTTGACCAAAACATTTTGTCGTGAGTATATTTGCCTACAGTTCTACGCCCGGAGTATTTTGACCTCGAGAACACGAACATTACATCAGCTTGGTGTGCAAATGGATTTAATAAGCGTGTGCAAGGGTCAAACTATCCCTTGATACAAGGTTTTTTAATACATTGACGACAGCGTGATACGCATTTAATGCGCGCTCTGTGGGCCACGTGGGACCGCGCGAATTGTATACGAATCACGATCAACAATCCATATCTTTCAGTAGTGCATGGTTTTTTTGTTTACTTTCTCCTGTTCATAGGCCAGTCCTTAGTATACTCGTACACGTGGTCCATGGAATAATTTAGTACACATTAGTTAAGCAAAGATTTCCTGTGGAAAGAGCACTATAAGCTTGAATTGGTTTGCTCCTCAACTTTGGATTGGTTTGCTGTTTAACTCTTTGCCAACAAATACAGACAATTACAACATTGATAATGATGAAAAATATAAGGTGAAGGATTCTGAATCCTATAGAAAGCACGATTTGCATTTTTTATGAAAAAATTGGTTACAGACAAATTCCTGGTCCTGGTGCAAAGAGAGTTGGCCAGCCCAGATTTTTCCATAGTAAATAATTGACTTACCTCACAATTGCTCTCTAAACCAGGTTTTTCGATCCAATCTCCAAAAAAGCGCTTCGTGGGACGGCTTGAATTGTATGCGTACCGCGCTTGTGGCGTTCAAGAAAGCGCGCGTGTCCCACGAGGCCGAAAAGCAAAAACCCGCGTTGTCATCAACGTGTTAAAAAAAAGTGTCAAAATGTTGCATTTCCAGCAAATTCAGCCTCAAACAATGCTTTTTTGAAGAAATTTACAACCAATGAAGCTAGCTGATGGTAGATGGAGTGTTTTCGTCAGAATTTTCGCAGTGAAACGATTTACTGAATCAGACAGTAATCAGTGCACGTCAAACAGCTTTTTCCCTCCGCTAAAGAGTTGTTTTCACTTCCTTCCCATAAGCTTCGAGGATTTGCTTGGCAACAGGCTTTTTTATCCTTTACCTCGGTAGATGACCGTTTTCTATTTACATAGTTGCGAGTTGGAACTGGCATTTGACCTTGTTGAAGAATGCGTTCCTCACTGACTTACTGCCATAGGGGAGTAGAGAAGGTGCGACTTTGCCATTCACTCATTTGCTATGCCCATTGGAGACATCAAATCTAGCGCATATCGTCAATGACAATGACATAATGAACAGAAAGAACTTGAAGTTGAGTATATGAGAAACATCTAGAACTACTACATAGTGAGAAAATCTAAAAAAAGCGACTTAAAAGCCCTAGGACGCGGCTTTTAGCACTCATGATGTGAATTGGGAGTATATCTTACCAGGAAAGGTCAACAGGTCAGCCTGGCCATTTGCAATGAGATGCACATCGTTGTACCCGTCTTGAGACGGTGAACTCAAAACTATCTTCAAAATTTGCGGAACGATTCTCTGAGCGGAGTTAGAGAGGTTTTTCTTTACTGTTTTTCTTCTTCCGGGCGCGCTGGCGCCGAAGCGTTGGCACCTGTAGCGCGACTCACAGCGCTCCTTCGCGCAAAATAGGTATCATATTCGTGTTCAGGGGGTCAAATAACCCCTAGAGACGTCACCTTAGCGAAATCTGAGGTTCTGACTCAACTTCGAAAAAAATGGGGTATGGATAGTCATGGCTGACTGATAGCTAACAGCGATACTATGACTAGCATACTGGTGATGACTGGTCTTCGAACTGAAATAACTCTTCAGTCATGTCTTTTTGCAAACAACAGTACCTGGCTTACTTATTTGTGCCGTCTGCATCATTTTCTTGACTATCGGGAGGAAATCCCATTCCGAGACCAGTCATCGATGGTAGGTGAGCTCCAATCTGCTGCTAATTACCCATGGAATAGCCCACATTTTCCAAGTGAGGTCGAAAAATCAGATTCGGTTACTTGTCCTTAGGGGTAATTTAACCCGCTGAACATGAATATGATGGTATTTCATTGCAAAAACCCTTGTGACACGTGTTACGAGGGGTACAAGCAGAAGCACTCTTTCAGGCCACAATGAGGTCTACACTTTCAAAAAAAAACTGATCGCAGGTTCCCTTATAAGGTAGTGCAGGCGAGCAGAGATGTTAGAAGCTTTGTCGGCTATGTTCTTGGACAAATGCAAAAAAAGCGACCTGCCCCGGAACCGATCCTACGACGTCTCGCCTAAGAAACCCGCTCCCTACCCGTTGCGCTCTACTGCCACGTTTCAGCACGACTCTACATAAATGTAAAGACGCTTCCACGTTTCCTCGCACCAGAGAATAGTTCCGCAAATTCTGAAGGTAGATTTGAGTTCACTGTCCCAAGACGCGTACAACGGTGTGCAGCTCATTGGAAATGGCCAGGCTGACCTGTTGACCTTTCCTGGTTAGTTGCCTTCAACGCATGTACCTCCACGTATGTTTCAGACCGTTGAAAGTGGTCTCCACTACTTGAAATGCCCTATTTGTAAGAGAATACGAACTGCAGCAAGAATCAGAGCCATGAAGGGCAAATGGAAAGAAAACTAACATGTTAAAATTTAATTATACTCGCAGAAAAAGGTCCAGAATAAAAGGTCATTGCAGCTATAGCCCGGGTGTCCATTAAAAAGAATTAACTATTCAGTGCTACTGATAACAAATTCTCAGATAAACTCTCACCTGAGTAAAGTGAACTGGACTTACCGTGCAGAGGAGCACTCATAAAAACTGGAAGCTGTTTTGAAGTAGGATAGATCAGAGCTCAAAAGTACTCTCGATATAACCACTTCTAAGTAGCTAAAGAGCATTGAGAAAGCGATGGCAGGGCGAGAGAAGGCGAAAAATAGCTCCGAAGCGTACGAAAATGGATAACTAGGAGATTTGCACGCAATGGGTCGCCTCTATTGGCGCACTGCCAACGTATTATAGGGCGATCAAGTAAGTCAATCAAGAAATTAATAAACGTGGATGAGTTGCCCGGCACACGGTACGCATCGCATCAGCGGACTGTGGGTGGCAACTATTGCGCCTCACTGGCAATCCCCGCGCCAAACGCATCTTAGGCACTGTTCACAGTTTGCGACCCTGACGAAACGGCGGTTTGGCGAAAAGCAGTAAATACGTATTTATCGGAGAATCGCCAACCGCTCTGGAGAAACGCCGCCGCGGTTCGGATTCGGTGGAAAACAATAGATGTTTGTCGATTTCGCTGGCTCCGCCCTAGAAAAAAAAACGCTAGGGCGGTCGAGCTAGCGCTTTTTCGACCAACCGCTCCGCCGAACCGCCTGTCAACAGGTATCAAAATCCTTTCGCGCAACCGCGGGATTCTTCCGAATCGCCAGTAGATACATATTAAAAGCTTTTTGTCGAAGCGTTTCTCTCGAGAGGAACGCAGATTCGCAAACTGTGAGCAATGCCTTAGGATAACTAATCCGCTTTGTGTATGCGTCTCTTCCTCGAGGTCATGCACGAGAGTGAAGGTGAGTGGCTTGGGCGAGTTGTCCGATTCAAAAGAAGGGCTGCAGAGGCTCGGAGGTGGCAATTACGGCAGCACGCTGCGCGCAGACACGCAGAGAGTGGCTCAGCAACTCAAAGAACAGTGGGCCGGGAGGCGGTCGGATGGCGTGCCACCCGCTGTCATATTGTTTCTGGGACGCTGCTGGCCGTAATTGCCACCTCCACCGAGCCTCTGCAGCCGTTCTCTTGGATCGGACAACTCGTCCAAGCCACTCACCTTCACTTTCGTAACTGATTGACCAGCACTGGTAAGACGCCAACATAGACGCCGAATTGCGAACTGATGACTTAACTACGCACACTCTTTGCGTTGTGAACTAAGTTTCTACTTCCCCCAACACTCCACTGCGAACCCACTATGATTCTGCTCTTTTTATTTAGGAAAAGTCGTTTCTCTGGTGCTGTTCTGTACTGCGATGATGATTATCGACTACCATATTCTTCATTCCATTTCTGTACAGCCATCACGTTACTAAACCGGCGGTAAGTTTTGTACAACTGCTTAAAGGCAGTTGGCACGATAAATCCCCCAAGACGACTAGGATCAATACGCCTGGCAGGACGGAATTCCGCGACCCTGAGCAGGCGCTGCATAGCGGCTTCTCCAAGGAAGGTGCCCTTATAAGGGCCCTATCAAGCCACAACATTCCGACCCAAACGCCCGCCACGCCCGCCCGCCCACAAATGGACGACCGTTCCTGACGCTCGTATTCATTCATTTGCTGAGAATAGTAAATATAGTATCAATGATGACTTTATATTATATAGGTATTATATTATATATATATATATATATATATATATATATATATATATATATATATATATATATATATATATATATATATATATATATATATATATATATATATATATATCGCTCCCATTTCACCCTATTTCCAAACAGAATTTGTCCTTTTCAAACCAAAGATCGTCCTTTTTCAAACCCACGTTCGTTCATGTTCAACTCAACTCAACAAACAACAACAACAAAGTTCTGGGAAGGGAGTCGTACTGATATCACCATTTCTCACATCACGATGCTGTATCCTGCCTCCAATAGGCAGTTCCAAAAACGATATAAAAGTAAGTTCGACCTTTTTTGATGTCTTTTATTCCGTGTTCATATTCGCAATACTGACGTTTGCAGAAACCGTCGAAAGGAAAGGTTGTGTATAGACCTGGAGGATGGCAGAACAAACAAAGCAAACACATGTGACAAAAGTAAAGTGAATATCTGGAGGACTGGCAAAATCGGGGGAAGGGAGAGAAACAACATCACCCGCTGTTGAAAGTTCTGCGTGTCTTACTTTTGGAACAAGATGTTCAATACTCCGCTTGAACGTACTCAGATGCAAAATTCAGTATAATAATTAGCATATTGTATATTTAGTACTATTTTACATAGGAAATAATAAATAACTCAAAGATATTTCGAAACGTTCTTAAAATTAGGAGGGCGTTATGTACACAAAGGGAAGAAAGAAGGAAAAGAGAGAGAGAGCAGGATCAATAAACATATACGCACATAACCCCCTCCCGCAGTAATTTCACCCTCAGTAGCGCGATCGATCGCGCGATCCAAGCGATCCGATCGCGCGATCGCGAAGTCTGAACGCGCTCTAACTCCAGTGACCAATGGCGCGCTCCGTTGACGCCGTGACGCGACCGCGACGCACGGCGGCGTTATGATTTGTAAATAACATCTGTCTAAGCGGGATCACTCCGAGGGTTCCCTCGAGTGCGACGTACGACGTTTATGGGGACACCCTTCGGGAGAACTTCTTGGGAGTACGGCGTAGGATCGCTGAATTGAGACGCGTTCACTTAACGTGTTCTGAGATGAAATTTTAGGACCTGCTCCACAGCAACTCTTAGCCTAAACAAAAAGATATGAGCTTGGTCTGGAGGCAAAACCAAGGAAGCCTGGCTAGTTTCTGTATGGAGTTGCAACGCATGTGATATATTGGTTGGCGTACGATCGTGCCAGCACTAGAATGTATTATCTAGCGACAGAGAGAAGACTCGGTTAGACGCGGTACTCGCACCAAAAAAAAACGTCCGCGCGCCAGAGTGGTAGGTGTCGCACACATTGAGCATTTTCCTCTTCTCCTTGAACATCCTTCAGGAAAAAAATAAATAAGTCGTTCAAGCTATATGAAAGGACCTTAAACTAGCAAAGAATCAAAAACACGTCAAATCATTGTTTTTTCCCGTTTTTTGTTTAAAAACGAAATGGGATCACTTCAAATGCTTTCAGACTTCGTTATTCGCGAGTGTACTTTTCTATGCCATCGATCCAAGTGATAACTAAGAAATAGAAAAATGCAGCAAAATCGCAGCTAGTATTTATTACAGGGCTAGTTTCTCCTGATCCTTCTGACATAACCACTTCATTGTTTCAAACGTCAAGCGGAATACGGGATACCTTATAGACAACAGGCTGTTCCTCAGAGCAATAACAGAACATCATCCTCTACAAGTATCACCCCCTCTTTAAGAGTGACGTTCAGCTTCACTACATCCAAGCAGAAATTCCCTAACAAAGAAAAACAATACGGGAGATCTGAAATAAAACAAATTAATAGTTTCAGATGCTTACCTTGAGGCTACCGCCTTTGTAGTGGCTCATGTGAATTGTCCTTCGCTCCGGTCCACTCATTATGCTATGGGCCATGGAGCCAGTGTCCTTTCTGTAAAGAAAATAATGCTGCTACAAGTTTTGCGTGACGAACGTTGCAAAGCCAACATGGAAATGGACGGCATGATAAGGTATGAGGTGACGGGTAAGGATATCTCACACCACCAACGCTGATAAGAGAGGGGAACAAAGAATTGCTAACCTGATCAGAACGGCAACAATTCGATAAAGGACCGCTCATTAATGTAGAACAAAAAAGACCACAGAATTCCATAAAGAAACAAAAAGTCGTAAAGCTAGTAGCAATTTGAAACGCCCTGATCCGTGGAAGAGAAGATTGAAACAGTAGAGTGAAATGCCACACAGGAAATTTCGATGATATGAAAAATACCCTCCCTTAACAATAGAAATCACGGAGGGTTAGTGACAAACGTATCATTAGGTCACGTTCAAGCCCAAAACTCAAAAATGTCAGGAAACGCGAAACAAGGAATGAGAACACATCAAAAGTATGCCACTTAATGTCTAGAATAACGCATGATGAAGGCATGACCTTCACCCAATGGAGAGCGGCAAAGAAAATAGCGCCGTCAGATGGTGCTCGTTGACAGTAGTGGCCGATGAAGAGATAGCAATAAAGAGGCGTTGAGGCACCGAGAAACAATACTACTCTAAAGAACTCATACTTTTGCTTATTGGCAGTCTAATCATTCTGAAAATGTGTTAATTGATTAATTGAGCGAATTCATATTTATCCGCCGTTTATGATACTGAGTTTCTAGTCAGTGGAAAATAACGTTTCATTACATTCCATGAATGCATTAGCCTCTGTTAGTTGATAAAAATGCGTGTCGACGACCGCGCAAAACATCGTTGTGCAAAACCCATCGGGGTGGGGGTCGTACTTGGCCGCCGCCGGAGAGGGGGTGTCGTATAAATGCATGTTGGCGAGCACCAAACAGCACAAAAGTGTCATCGCTAATTCGATAGCATGAGCTCTTAAGTACACCAATGACTAAGTAGTACATTTCAAACAGATTCATGCGTACAGACCTTCCCAAACCCTAAACAAACATCTGCTTGCATGGACAAAATCAGGAGTTGCACCTTCCCACCACTTCTGCACAGAATATGCACGGGCACACTCAGGCCAAATCGATCGATGATAACCAAGCTCCACTTCCACCCATATTCAGCTTTACTTCAACGAGAATATGTATTTTGAAAGGGAGCGGCTGGATTGCCATTGGGGCGCATCCGCTATTAATTGCCACCCACCACTCTGCCACTACGTTACCTTCGGCAAATGACCGAGGAAAAATGGGGGACGGAGGAAGAACGACACGGCCATAAGGTCTTGTAAGTTAGTCTGTTGCTGCTTGCGTTTGACCGGAATCCATAACTTCTTTATATTTAGCCATAAACAGTTTAAGAATCGTGGAACTGGCCCATTTGGTAATTTTACAGGATTTTGCAAAATGTCTCGGCACATTTGCAAAAGTTCGCAAAATCCCGTTCCACCCAGCGAGTGCCGCCTTTGGAAATATCGATTCAGTAATACTATGTCGTATTTTTTAATGCTGGTTACGTCAGTCGTAATTTGTGTTAAAAGCGATAATCGAGGACTGCACGCATCGATTGGGGCAGGGCGGAGCTAGCGACGTAGGGTCCCGCAACGAATACCTGGCGCCGGCCCAAATTGTTGGCAAATTGCCTCTGCCAGGGGGTAGGAATCAATAGCGCCGTTCGAGGGCAGAGTCAATATCTGAGAGCGCAGAGGCAGTGATGGTAATCGTCCCAGGCCTCCGCCTTTCCATCGTCGGAGCGCCAGCCAGCGTGGTCGCCGGACCGCCCCACCGAAATGGAAAACAAAGAAGAAAAACATTAAATATTAAAGGAGAGCTACTTATGTACTCTGAAATTGGAGCGCGCTTGTACTGGCACGTTACAGCGCGACGCCGCGAAAACAGGACGCTGCTTATCATCCTCGATGGTGTATCATGCTTTCGCAACGCTTTTTTAGGTGTTGCGCGTGAGGGGAATTGTATGTGACCGCGGCCAAACTTCATAACTGACGTCAGTACTGACGAGTAGCAAAACCTGAGTATGTCTAAACGATGTTATTTACAAATCGTAACGCCGCCGTGCGTCGCGGTCGCGTCACGGCGTCAGCGGAGCGCGCCAGCGGTCAGTGGAATTATGCTCTAGGTTAGACGGGGATTCTAGCCTGTTCTCCTCTATGTAAAAAAAAGAGACACTCGTTTTCTGTTCACCGAGTGGATAACCAGTACCTCAACTGAACTTTTCATAAGATAGTTGAGATTATTGCTTTCAGGTAATTGAACTGAACGGACCACAACACAGGGTAGAAAACTGGCTTCCGTTGCATGGATTATGATTCCCTCTCGATAGTGTTTTGTTTTTCCTTGATTGTTGATGCTCTAATGTTAGATGTTGTGCATTACTGTCACGATGCAAGTAGAGAAATGAATAGATGGAATGGATGGTAGCCTCTTACCAAGAAGCATTCATTAGTATTAAGCTAAACATTTGTGAGTGATCTTCTAGAGAATCTAGGTTACTGAAAAAACCTAATGTAAAAACATTTGAAACAACGAGGAGTTTTTGGATGCTAAATGGTTGGCACAGCTGCTTTCTGGCTCATCTGAAAACGTAGCCCTTAAACACTATAAGTTGCACGGCCTATTTGTGAGGTCTTGAGCCAATCTTAAGCAGTTCTAGGACTTCCCTGACTGAGCACTTCACGAACTTTGGACTGCTTTTGCAGCACCTATTATGGGTAACCAATACCAGCCTTCAATGCTCGACAATTTGACTATGCGAGCTACTAAGTACGCCCTCACCATTGCTTCCACACTGCTTCAGCCTAATCTTTCTCTAATGTGTTTGTTCATAGCACCATGCAGACGGAAAAAGGCATCAGCTTCAACAAATAGAAAAAAACGACTAAAGTATCTTGCCAATGCATGTTTGAAAAGCACTACCGAAACGGAAAAATAAAACAATTTCGAACCTTCGATCGTTTTCATGAAATGAACTAGGGGTATTCTTGCTGTTGTTCTCCCTTGGGTGATCCTAACAAGAAGATATCAGCACCCAGTTGCGCGAAGCCTCCTCATACACCCACTCTCCCGAAGACTCACCTCGCATCACTCCCCGGGGAACTAGGTATGGGTGAGTGGCCTATTTGTTCTAGCTGAATGTGCGCTCTCAACTTATTGATGAACAGAAAACGAGATTCTCTTTTTCTACATGGGGGAGAACACTGCCGGAATCCCCCTAGAGCGCGTTCAGACTTCGCGATCGCGCGATCGGATCGCTTGGATCGCGCGATCTGAGAAACTACTGAGGGTGAAATTACTGCGGGAGGGGGTCATGTTCGTTCATGTTCAACTCAACTGATGTGCAACTTAGTTTTTTTTTATCCCTGGTGAAACTGGTTCGAATTACTGTTTCCGAAGAAGGATTGATTGGCCTGGACAGGAGCCAGGGGATTGACTCACAGAACATACGCGTGGTAGGTATAGCTCCACTCCCACTATCAACTGAAATGTCGAAGCATTGCTCGGCTCTGAGTGACCCTTGAGATTACGACCCCCCCCCTCCCCAGCGGCCAAGTACGACCCCCCATGGGTTTCGCACAACGATGCTGTACCCTGGTCATCAATCGCCGCTCTCCGCGTGGTCCCCCCCCCCCAAATACGTTAGCACCCGACTGGGTGTTCCCGGTGAATCTTGTTTGTTTCATTCTAATTTGGCTGCTAGTTTCGCGCTTCAAGTATGCCTATGAGTGAAGAGCTGATGAGTCATCACTCGCCGCTCGCCGCGTGGTCCCCCCCCCCCCAAATACGTTAGCACCAATTATTCTTCGTCCGGCTTTAATAGGGAAGGTAAGTGATTACGAAGCTAAATTTCATTTCGCATGATTTTAGTCAATAATATCAAAGTTGAACGAAAACATTCGAGAGAAGTTCAAAAAATTGCGAAAATAGGAAGAAGAAACCAATTTCCTAAGAGAAATCCATGCTAAAATCATGCAAAATTTAACCCAGTTTTCGCAAACATACTTCCTTTTCGAAATGAAGTCGAGAATGAATAATTTCAGCTCTTACAAGCTGAATACAGCAGAAATACAGCAAAAATACCGCAGAAATCAGCTGACTGGCAGCGTCAGCAATTATCGATTGACGAGAGTTCAGACGGAAGAGTGGGAGATAGTGCGGTGGCGTGTGTTCGAGGGGAACGAATTGTTTCCTACAAGCCGGCATGGGCAATTTGCCAACAATGTGCGCCGGCGCCAGGTATTCGTTGCGGGACCCTACGTCGCTAGCTCCGCCCTGCCCCAATCGATACGTTCTACATCTCGTCTTTATCGCAAGCTGTGAACGGTGCCTAAAACGTGGATTATTACTAATTTGATACGATTTTAAGATAAAATCGGGCGCAGTTCGGCGCCGGCGAGGGGAGTGGGGGGGGGGCACAGTTGCTCTTTTGCTGCTTCCCATCGACGGCCGGGGCCATCAGTGAATACCTGTGAAATCTGGTGAAGCCACGAAATGACATCAGCCGAAGCTTGTAGAAACCAGGCATGAGTCTTGGAAGCGGAACTGGTGGAGTAGAGAAGTGCAAATGTCTTTCCCCAAACTGCGCCTGAAATTGCCTTTCAAATGGGACTGGGGACAAGCAAGTCTGTCATCATACTGGGCACATTTGTAAATTCCTGTATTTTCTGAACGTCATTGGCGCGGGCCACTGAGATGTCCTGTTAGTTAATTTGGTCCACGAAAGGCCCGAAACTAACGGAGCTGGTCATTGGCACACGATGCTATTCTTGGCCGTTCCTTGGACATCGGTACACGCATTGCAATAGTAAATACATTTTTTCGAATAGAGGATAAAGCTTTTGCCATTGATCAACACTTTTTATAATGCGAGACGTATTGAACTTCCATTCAGAATCGTAGTGGCTTTCTTTGATTATCGCCTTGATATGGCTTGCGATGGCATTCGATGTACGAGACATAGTTTGCGACTTCCCGATATTGGTATCAACTCTGGGGAGGGAGCACCTCGAACTGCAGTCGTGTAAGGCGAGGGTCTGAAAGGAGTGAGGCGAGGGTGTACAAGGATAATCCCTTTTTGGGATGCGGCGCATATCCTACTTCATTCATGTATTAGTGACTTATGAAAGACACTCACCAAGACTTGAACAGTAATTCGAACCAGTTTCACCAGGGATAAAAAAAAACTAAGTTGCACATCATTGTGGCTCCTGCAAGTCTTGGTGAGTGTCTTTCATAAGTCACTAATACATGAATGAAGTAGGATATGCGCCGCATCCCAAAAAGGGATTATCCTTGTACACCCTCGCCTCACTCCTTTCAGACCCTCGCCTTACACGACTGCAGTTCGAGGTGCTCCCTCCCCAGAGTTGATACCAATATCGGGAAGCAAACTATGTCTCGTACATCGAATGCCATCGCAAGCCATATCAAGGCGATAATCAAAGAAAGCCACTACGATTCTGAATGGAAGTTCAATACGTCTCGCATTATAAAAAGTGTTGATCAATGGCAAAAGCTTTATCCTCTATTCGAAAAAATGTATTTACTATTGCAATGCGTGTACCGATGTCCAAGGAACGGCCAAGAATAGCATCGTGTGCCAATGACCAGCTCCGTTAGTTTCGGGCCTTTCGTGGACCAAATTAACTAACAGGACATCTCAGTGGCCCGCGCCAATGACGTTCAGAAAATACAGGAATTTACAAACGTTCAGAAAATACAGGAATTTACAAATGTGCCCAGTATGATGACAGACTTGCTTGTCCCCAGTCCCATTTGAAAGGCAATTTCAGGCGCAGTTTGGGGAAAGACATTTGCACTTCTCTACTCCACCAGTTCCGCTTCCAAGACTCATGCCTGGTTTCTACAAGCTTCGGCTGATGTCATTTCGTGGCTTCACCAGATTTCACAGGTATTCACTGATGGCCCCGGCCGTCGATGGGAAGCAGCAAAAGAGCAACTGTGCCCCCCCCACTCCCCTCGCCGGCGCCGAACTGCGCCCGATTTTATCTTAAATCGTATCAAATTAGTAATAATCCACGTTTTAGGCACCGTTCACAGCTTGCGATAAAGACGAGATGTAGAACGTATCGATTGGGGCAGGGCGGAGCTAGCGACGTAGGGTCCCGCAACGAATACCTGGCGCCGGCCCAAATTGTTGGCAAATTGCCTCTGCCAGGGGTAGGAATCAATAGCGCCGGAGGTAAGCGCTGCGAGGCCGCGCCAGCCCGGGAAGCCGGGTCGTACCACGGAAGAAGGCGCGCCGGGTCAGCCGACGAGCCGACTAGTAGATAATAAGATACAAAAAAGTTGGGTAGAGAGGGATGTGGAGTAGGGAGGAATGTGGTCCAAATAGCCCTTTCCTGTCGAATTTCTTTTCCACTCCCTTTTTGACATTCCCAATACACAATAGACACAGACAATAAAGTTTAGCAAAAAATGAACCCCATCTGTGTGGTCCATGCATGGGCCCCTACATCATGAAGAAAAATGTTTCCAAAAAGCTCACCGTACCTGAACGACCTCCCTTGTCAACAAAATCAAGCATGGGGTTAGGTATTCCTGTGATATTTATGACAGATGGTATTTTTACGTAAGACAGCATTCAGACTTCGCGGATGTAACTGTAGCGCATTACAGGCTTCTTCATATCTTACGCTGTTTTTGTTTACCATTTTCTTGTTTTCCATTTCTACTTCTTCTTGAGCTTCCCTTGACTTTGGCATTCAAACTCAAAATAGTTATTGATGGTGGATGCTGTGGCAATGATAGTGGACACTGTTTTTTGACGTCCTCGTCCTGTTGACGGCTCAGCGTGGAGGACGAATTTTCCTCAGCAGATGTAGTAGTGCGAAGACACTAGAAGTTCTGGCAGTATCGTAGGTGATATATCCGAAAGGATCGGTACCTACTGCCATTTCCTTGAAGTTGTAGTAAAGGTGCTATAAACATTAGACAACATGGACTGTGATAATGATACTTGACACTGTTTTTCAGTTTAACTCTTAGTCTCAGGGTTGTTCTTCGTGACTAGTGTTTCATCATGCATGTTTTACCTCAAGAAGTGAAATGGAATGAAAACGAATTTGTAATGGTAATGGAGAAATTATAAGGTATGACATGTATGATGGTACATAAAATGCGAGTACAGTGGAGTTTGCATCCGGCGGTGGGGGTCCTATGTTCACGTTGGCAGGTCCGACGCCGTCGCGATCGATAATGGCTGATACGCTCAGTAAACTGGTTTCTATGTTTTCAGCTTCCTAAAACTGAAATTATTCGGTGCTAACGTATTTGGGAGGGGGGGACCACGCGGCAAGCGGCGGGCGATGACTCATCCGCTCTTCTGCTCCCTGCAAAAAAAAGTAATTTCATGTTTAGGACATGGATATAACACCGTCCTAGCTATATTCAAAAGCTAAAACAGTTAAGGCTGAAAAGTGCGAAGAAACAGTTGTAGGCTGGAAGATTTTGCCTAAAATACAAACGATTGTTGCCTTTTTGTTGATTCTTGACTATAAAAGATCAAATATTTGTTGTTTTCAGCTTCTGTGGGATTTCCCAGCAAGTTCCCGGTAAATCTTGTTTGTTTCATTCTAATTTGGCTGCTAGATTCGCGCTTCAAGTATGCCTATGAGTGAAGAGCTGATGAGTCATCACTCGCCGCTCTCCGCGTGGTCCCCCCAAATACGTTAGCACCCGACTGGGTGTTCCCGGTGAA
Source organism: Cooperia oncophora (assembly GCA_036418165.1). NCBI lineage: Eukaryota > Metazoa > Nematoda > Chromadorea > Rhabditida > Trichostrongylidae > Cooperia > Cooperia oncophora. The sequence continues at coordinate 7,967 of MU966856.1, read as the reverse complement.
TCTTGTTTGTTTCATTCTAATTTGGATGCTAGTTTCGCGCTTCATGTATGCCGGGTGAAGAGCTGGGTGAAGAGCTCATGAGTCATCAACAGGGTACAGCATGGGGATGTGTCAAATGGCGGTGTGGGTACGCCCCCCCCCCCCTCCTGCTCTAACTGACAACCAGATGCATGTTCACCACAAATGGCTTCCTGAAATGGAATCTGGATTCTCGAAAGGCGCACTCTGCTCTAAAATACAGGAAATAAAAGGCTGTTTCAGCCTCATGCAATATGAGGCTGAACAACAGCCTCGCATTACCTACAATTTTGTCTTAGGATTCAAAATAAAACTCCTCGTTCGATAACTATGTATGACATGCAACTTGTAACAAGAAACACAATTGAAATAGCGGCTAATGGTGATCATTGATAGGCTGAATTGGTGAAAAAAATAGCCCCAAGGTGAGCGTGTCAGGGCCCAGATGTGCATTCAATGAATGGTGACGGGGAAATAATGAAAACATGCACGACACAAAACATGGAAAATACAAAAAATGCAGAGCTAAATGAAAAAAGGATAACCAGGCCGGCAGTAAATCGTTCCATACTTGGCTATTATCGATCAGGCTGCAGGGCGCAAGGCTGACCGCTTTCTTTGGAAAAACGTCATTGGAGCGCGGTTGTTGGACTTGCCAACGTCCTGGGGTCTGTTCGGGGGTTATATCTTTTTTAGGTGCGGAGCTTTTGAGGAATGGTGAGCAGCATGCAACGGCAAAGTTTCTACTATTGTGTATTCTACCTAGCTGCAAACTGAACAATCCCCCGTTGGTGAAATATTCCGGATGGGTCACGGTTCGGCCAGGGGTAAATCGCGAGCTGGTTTCCATGATTCACACAAGGACTGCTTCGTTCAAACGCAATTTCATCAGGACTGAAGTCGTCTTGAAACCCCTCCATCTTTTCTCTTTCCAATAAGCTTTACAGTTTTTCTGAAGACCCACTAGTTCAGGAGATATTTTAGATGGGTCACAGATGCGCCACCCTCTGACCCACCCGAAAAATTGACTCCTTATGTGCCATTGTGAGGATACACCTTCGGAAACTTCAGTGTGCCTTCAAAACACATATTTCCCTTCAAATGAGTGAAAGAGAAGCTCGGCTATCTCTGATCGATTTGGTCCGTGCGCCGTGCATTAGGCTCCTACGCAGAGGTGGTGGAAAGGTGTAAATTCTGATTTCAGGTGCTTTTATCCATGCAAGCAGATGTTTAGGGTTTGTAAAGGACAACACGCACGAATCTGTTTGAGACGTATTATTTAGTCATCTACGTACTTACGAGTTCATGCTATAAACTGACACTTATTTATTTATTTATTTATTCTTGCTATATTGCTAATAAATCTTTTATTTTTGTATTCCTATTTACATCCGGGTCTTCTGAAGCTTTCCGTCCGTTCCATTACCCTTAGCAATGACACCTTTGTACTGTTTGATGCCTAGCGAGCCTACTTTTGCGATACTCCCCACGTCCCCCGCGGCCAAGTACGAACCCATTCTTGGGGATTTCCCATGAAAAGAGGGCTGTTAAACGTAGCATTTAAAGCTGTAAAGAATACACTCATAATAAACTTCATTTTTTTAAACATCTTGACTTCCATCACTCCGATTGTGGGGCACCCAATTGTCGAGTTTTTTCACCTTCCCAATGCGTTCCAGACCATCTGCAACAGTGGATTTGCCAAGGCCTAGCTCTTCTGCTATCTCTCGAACTGTTTGGGATGGGTCAGCCTCCAAAATCCCCCTAAAATCCTCGTCAGATATTGCTTTAGGTCGACCGCTATGAGGTTCATCTTCAAGGCTGAAATCTCCAGAACGAAATTTGTTGAGCCATTGCCGCACAGTGCTTTCTCTAGCACTATTGGGCCCCCACACCTGGTTAATTTGTTGAGCTGTTTCGATTGCGGATTGCCCCAATTTATAGTCGAAGAAAAAAATCGTCCGAAGTGCTCTTTTCACATGCTTGAAAAAAATCTTGAAAAAAGGGGGTTGGCACTATTTACCCTTTACTGCCCCAGCCATCCGAAATCAGGCCAGTTCCTGACCGACTTTTTTCTCCGTGGGCAGAATTTGCTGAAAACTTGGCTCCAGGGGTAGTTCGACCCGCTGAACACGAATATCGCATCCGCTTGACCCGAAACCTCCTGGCGCCCGCGCCACGGGCGCCGGCGCCAAAATACTCGAAATCACCAAATTCGCTGAAAACTTGCTCCCAGGGGTAGTTTGACCCCCTGAACACGAATATCACATCCGCTCAACCCGAAACCTCCTGGCGCCCGCACCACGGGCACCGGCGCCAAAATACCCCTGTGGCGCGGGCGCCAGGAAGTTTCGGGCTGAGCGAATGTGATATTCGTATTCTGGAGGTCAAACTACCCCAGGAGACAACATTTGAGCAAAATCTGCCCACGGAGAAAAAAGTCGGTCAGGAACTGGCCTGATTTCGGATGACTGGGGCAGTAAAGGGTAAATAGTGCCAGGGGGTTTGTCAAGCAACGGTGAAACGGCAATTATACCATCAGATAGCGCAAGAAATTCTCTACAGGATGTGCTACTGAGAAGCAAGGCAGAATGAGTTTTTAATCAGCAGTGAATGTACAAAAAATAGGTGCACAAAACGCTGAGAACTTTCCGGACAACCTAATATGTTGTAGGCGGTGCCAGTGCGAGGTGGGCGGAGATAGACAAAAGCTGTAAAATGGTTCTAGAACTTCCCAGGGACCGAAAAAAGTGGATTAAGGTCAGCAAAGTGTGGCCGATTGAGAAATGTGGGGCACACATGTTGTAGGCGGTGCCAGTCCGAGGTGGGCGGAGAGAGACAAAAGTTCTGTGAAACGGTTCCAGTACTTTGCAGCTCAAAAAGTGGATTAATATCAGCAAAGGGTCGCCGATTGCTATGTGAGGCCATATGTTGTAGGCGGTGCCAGTCCGAGGTGGGCGGAGATAGACATAAGTTCTATGACATGGTTCCAGAGCTTTGTAGGGACCGGAAAAAAATGGTTTAAGGCAAGGAAAGGGTCGCCGATTGAAAAGTGTGGGGCATAAATGTTGTGGGCGGTGCCAGTCCGAGGTGGGCGGAGACAGACAAAAGTTCTGTGAAACGGTTCCAGAGCACTCAAGAGACGAGAAAAGAGTATATTAGGGAAAGCAGAGGTCGTAAGAAATGTGGGTACACATTTTGTGGGCGGGGCCAACACGAGGTGGGCGGAGACAGCCAAAAGTTCTGTAAAACGGTTCTAGAGCACTCAAGAGACGAGAAATGAGGATATTAGGGTAAGCAGAGGTCGTAAGAAATGTGGGTACACATTTTGTGGGCGGGGCCAGCACGAGGTGGGCGGAGACAGACAAAAATTCTGTAAAACACGGAATGGATGGTCAGGAGGGATCACTGTTTGATGCGGCACACAGCCGTTGTAGGCGGAGCGTGCGGCTAGGCGGCGGAGCCAACGCAGAAATATAGGAATGGTAAAAATGTGCAGGAGCTCCACTACTGAAGCGAGATTTACGCGCCCATTCTGTGCGGAGCTGTGCATGTTGTGGGCGGGCGAAGGTCAAAAATTCACGAATTAGTTGCAGAGCAGCATAGGCACCGGGGACAGGTGGATTGAGGTCCACAAGGGGTCAGCGGACGAAGTGGAGGAGACATCTCAAAAATGGGCGGGCTGCTTTCGAGATGGGCAGGCTCTTGCTGAAAAATTTCGTGGTTCGCATCTGAGTGAGCTTGGAGATCAGGAAAAAAAACTTTTGGTGAAGAGAAACATATGGCGAGAGTTCAGCATGTCTGTGGTGTGTTGAGACCCGCCCACAGTGGGTGGAGCGTGTTCTCAAGCACGGGTCCCTACTTTCACTGCGTTTTAGTGCATAGGCCGCCACACTTTTGAACACCTGTTGTCACACGTACATTTGATACCAGTCGGTTCGCTGGCTGACGCCGGCGCGACTTCCTTTTCTAATAGGGCCAGGCTTTGCCGGTTTTGCTTACTTCGTCGCGCCCACCTGCTTGCGTATGTTTGAATGCTCAACTAATACCCGGTTTCTCTCTCATCTGCGCATTTGATCAACGCTGCTTACCACCATTCATAGACGGTAATAGTGTCGAAAATAGTAGGTATGATGTTATTGCTCAAGGAGCGTTGACTATGTGTACAGGTGAAATAAAAGCCGGATAATTGTTGAGTATCCAGTGTAGAAGGAGGTAAGGGCGCTATTGATTCCTACTCCCTGGCAGAGGCAATTTGCCAACAATTTGGGCCGGCGCCAGGTATTCGTTGCGGGACCCTACGTCGCTAGCTCCGCCCTGCCCCAATCGATGCGTGCAGTCCTCGATTATCGCTTTTAACACAAATTACGACTGACGTAACCAGCATTAAAAAATACGACATAGTATTACTGAATCGATATTTCCAAAGGCGGCACTCGCTGGGTGGAACGGGATTTTGCGAACTTTTGCAAATGTGCCGAGACATTTTGCAAAATCCTGTAAAATTACCAAATGGGCCAGTTCCACGATTCTTAAACTGTTTATGGCTAAATATAAAGAAGTTATGGATTCCGGTCAAACGCAAGCAGCAACAGACTAACTTACAAGACCTTATGGCCGTGTCGTTCTTCCTCCGTCCCCCATTTTTCCTCGGTCATTTGCCGAAGGTAACGTAGTGGCAGGTGGCACACCTACCACGCGTATGTTCTGTGAGTCAATCCCCTGGCTCCTGTCCAGGCCAATAATCATACATGACCCATTTTTCATCACAGGTGACAATTCGGCCCAAAAACAGGTCGTTTCTGCTGCGCAAAAGCAATGCAGAAGGAACCTCGAGACGTGCCGATTCCTGCCGGGGGGCAAAAAAAGTCACTTCGACCGAGTCACATATCAGCAAAGTTTTCGCAGCCCAGACAGAGGACGTGGATACGAGTACCAGGGCGGAAGATACCCAAGATGTTCCTCGATAAGCAGGAGCTGGCTCTCGCCCATCACCTTCATGTACAACCAAAATATGAATCTCCGGTCGCAGCCTGACTGTTTAAATATACGACATAAATTCCAGAAGAGCTTTGGAATTCATGTCACCTCCAAACAGCTGCGAAACTTCTAGTATGGAGTCACCCATGGATAGCTACCTGGAGACCAGTACTCTCGATCTGGATGACCTCCAACATCGAGCAGCTCCGACAACGTCGCCACGGTCTAGGACATCATCTTCACCGCAGTCGCCAAGGCGCGGGTTGATGGTATGGACCGGACGTACCTGGAATGGAAAGACCAATATTTTCTTCGTGGACCCCGGACTGAAGGTGAGCGCTGGCGGTTACATTGAGCAACTCGTGAAGAATATCCTCCTCACATGTCGTCGCCCGTACCTTCTTGGAAACTTTGTACTGCTACAGGATTGGGTGACACCACGTGCGAAGGCATTGGAAAACAGTCGCCCACTTGGAATGGAAGGACGTTGAGTACCTGAAGAAGATGGAATATCTAAGTAGGTCACCTGAAACCCCTCAATTACCTGGTTCGGGCGGAGTTCAATAGGGTGGTCTACGGTGGCGGAGAAATCGACTATCTCGCTGATCTCAGGCACCACATCGCGGTCGCGTGCCAGAATCTCTCGATGGCGCTCGTCCAGAAGGCTGTGGCGGAGTGTCATGATAGTATTTAAAGACACATGGTACGCTCAAACACATTGAGGGTGTATGAGACTATCAGCCCCCAGCTGTCGATGTGTCGTGGTCCCCCCGCCCAAAACTGCACGGGGTCAGAGTACGGGGCCGTGGGAAAGTCGTAATTCCTTGCTACACCGCCCTCACGTTTATGCTAACACCATCCGCGCGGCGCGGTCGCGTGCAGCTCTCTTGGCTTTTTGCCAAGTCCTGTAATTGCGCTTTGGAATACAAGTACAACGCAATTTCTTTATGCGGATAACATTTTAGGTGCTGCAAAATAAGAACCGAAGATGATGACGAGGGCTAGAACTCAAGAGCAACTGTGGTGCTTCTGCAATATCCCTCAGAGGCCGCGCATTCCCACAGAACATGACAATAAAAACGGACAACATGACAATAAAACATGACAATACAAGCAAAACGCAATTTCCTAACATTTGAGGTATTGCTCATGCTTCAAAGTCCGAATAGAAGGTGATGAAGATGACAAAGGCTAGAAATGAAGAACAACGAATGTAGATGTAAATAAAACAAAATTGAAAAAACTAAGGAAACGCAATAAATTAAAATCGCGTGTGCATTTCTGCGATCCGGCTCGAATCCGGCTCTAATGCTATAGAAATACTTCAAACTAACGAGTGGGACGCTTAGGCCGTTTTTATTTTGATGTTTTGTGGGAATGCGCGGCCTGCGAGGGCTGTTGCAGAAGCAGCACAGTTGCTCTTGAGTTCTAGCCCTCGTCATCATCTTCGGTTCTTATTTTGCAGCACCTAAAATGTTATCCGCATAAAGAAATTGCGTTGTACTTGTATTCCAAAGCGCAATTACAGGACTTGGCAAAAAGCCAAGAGAGCTGCACGCGACCGCGCCGCGCGGACGGTGTTAGTAAAAACGTGAGTTTGCAAAAACGGGCGGCGTAGCAAGGAATTACGACTTTCCCACGGCCCGTACTCTGACCCCGTGCAGTTTTGGGCGGGGGGACCACGACACATCGACAGCTGGGGGCTGATAGTCTCATACACCCTCAATGTGTTTGAGCGTACCATGTGTCTTTAAGTTAAGCAAAGGGTCGCCGATTGAGAAGGGCATAAAAATTGTAGGCGGTGCCAGCGCCGAGGTGGGCGGAGATAGACAAAAGTTCTGTGAAACGGTTCCAGAACTTCCCAGGGACCGGAAAAAAGTGGATTAAGGTCAGCAAAGGGTCGCCGATTGGTATGTGAGGCACATATTATATGTTGTAGGCGGTGCCAGTCCGAGGTGGGCGGAGATAGACAAAAGTTCTGTGAAACGGTTCCAGAGCTCTTGCAGGGACCGGAAAAAGTGGATTAAGGTCAGCAAAGGGTCGCCGATTGGTATGTGAGGCACATATTATATGTTGTAGGCGGTGCCAGTCCGAGGTGGGCGGAGATAGACAAAAGTTCTGTAAAACGGTTCCAGAGCACTCCAGGGACCGGAAAAAAGTGGATTAAGGTCAGCAAAGGGTCGCCGATTGAGAAATGTGGGGCACACATGTTGTGGGCGGTGCCAGTCCGAGGTGGGCGGAGACAGACAAAAGTTCTGTGAAACGGTTCCAGTGCCTTGCAGCGCAAAAAGTGGATTAATATCAGCAAAGGGTCGCCGATTGGTATGTGAGGCACATATATATTAGGTTGTCCGGAAAGTTCTCAGCGTTTTGGGTGTTTCACTTTAAACGATCGTAACTTTTTTAATACTCATCGGATTTAATCGAAATAGGCACCATTCGAATCAGCACACTTTTGCCAATGTGACAGCAGTCGAGAAATCCCATCAAAGTAAAAAACTGGGTGGTCGAAAATTCACGAAATCCACTAAGGCTTTTTTGCCTGGTCCTGATTGATGAAGTATTTTCCAGCAAGGGAGTTCTGAAAATGTTAGAAAAGGTGATAGTCGGTTGGCGAAAGGTCTGAAGAATATGGCGGTTGAGGTAGAACTTCAACCCCCAATTCGTTCAATTTATGGATAGTGATTTGTGAAACGTGTGGGCGGGCGTTGTCATGCAAAGGAATCGGACCCTTTCTTTTGATAAGTGTTGGCTGCATCTGACAAAATTTTCGGTACAATTCGTCGATTTCTTCACAGTAGGGTTCTGCTGTGATGGTTTGGCCTGGTGATAAAAAGTTATAGTGGATCACACCAGCCGATGACCACCAAGCCGTGACCAGAATCTTTTTTTCGTGAGGGTTCGGCTTTGAAAATTACCTCGGTGGTTCGTCGAAATCCAACCACTGTCCGGAACGTCTCCTGTTATCT
>MU966855.1:325991-344849 GCA_036418165.1 Cooperia oncophora | reverse complement strand
TATATGTGTACACGTGGGCTATGAATCCTGCGGCTTCGACACGCGGTTGAGCCCGTACACGTGGGATTGTGGTGTGGATGTGCCCAATGGAGGAGGCGGGGCTTATCAGGATGCCGTCCGTATCCTGCGGTGAACACTTTAGTCAAGCCGACCACTCGACTGGGCTAGGAAAGTCACGTCTAGCCCTATAGCTTGCCAAAAGCTATACTCTGTCTTGCTCGTAGTAATAATGAGGCTTCGCCTCTCGCTTAAAGACAGTTCACCAAGTGCGCTCCGCATCGGCCTCCTCACGCTTATATAGCCCTTCGCTCCGCCCATTGGGCGTGGAGTGTTTTGATTGGTCACTGAGTGACCTTTCCCACGCTAGGGGCTCCTCCGCCGTGCCGGAGCCGATCAATACAGGCATAGTCGACTGCCCAAGGTCGACCATGTATCGATTTGTGTAAGGGGCGACGCAATAAACTATGAACATGACATAAACAGGTACAGGAGTTAACGAGACCCAGGAGTACCTGACACATCGGCATTCTTACTTTTATCTTTGGATATTAATAAAATAGGGGGTCCCTATGGCGAGGCACTGTAGACTTCTATAGAAAGACTGTCGGGCACAACCCAACGCACACACCCAAAAAAGTCGAAAAAAATTTTTTGGCCGAAAGATTGTTTACAGGGGTAATCGATGGCCCCGATCATGATTTTCACACTTATTTTCGGCGCCGACGTAATTTGGCGCCTGGGTAGCGCTACACATCCCTTACTTGTGTGTAGCAAACGCATTCATTGGGAGAAACATGTCACTCCATATTAGCGATAAATGGCACCGTAGCTACAAATAAGTTCCATATTCGTGATTCGGGCATGGTCTGACCTATAAAGGTCAACTTTCAATTACGGTCTTGCTTAATGGTATGTAAAACCTGTAATAATTGAATAGCACTGATTCATGGAGTGTTCCCATTTAAAATGTGCCCATAAATGGCAGTTATCGAACGCATACTCACGCACAGACATATTTGAACGCGAAAACAGCAAAACATAAAAAATGCAAAAACTCGCACGCCGAGGGGAGTCGAACCATCAACCCCACCCCAACTGTCCGCTTGAGAATCCTTCACGCTATCCACTAGGCCATCCGATCGTTGTTGCTGAACATTCCTCCGATCGTTGAAGAAACCATTCCATGAAGCCGTTCACGCTTGATTACGTGCCACAAGTAAGACCCCATACCCCAACTACTTTTCTCTTCGATTCCGATAGTACCTTTATAGGGTCCCTCCATTCAGCAACTGGTCAAAGTTTCAAGCGGTTTACAGCTCGTAGAGGCTCAAAAACAATCAGTTTCCATAGGTTTCTTTTTCGCTCCTTTTTTGGCATTCCAGGGGCCGCTCAGCCAAAACGAAGCCCACTTTTATGGTTCATGGGCAAGGCCCTACAAAGTGCAATAAACCGTTTCGAAAAAGCGGGGCACGCCCTGAACGACCTCCCTTGGTTAGAGCAGAACGCTTCCCTTTTAAGGTGCTTGTGCCACCTTTCGCACATCATAGATGTATTCATCACCGCACCTTTCCTATGGTGGGCACCCCACTCCTCTACTCGTTGAGTCCTGAACGTACATGACAAGTTTTAAAAATTCAGCAGTGAAAAAATTTACCAGTTTCGGTGTAAATAGTCGACTAAATTCGTGTTGGCTCTCGTTCAAAAGGAACGTTAAAGTATCTCCATATCTTTTCGTGAAAATTAACTGGTTTGCATGATCTGCTGACTAGACGAATCCTTGACATGAATTCCCCAAGCAACGACGGCCAAAGGAAGGAGATGATAGAAAAGCGCGTTTCGGGCTTGTATTGAGTACTGAGTCAATTTCTTTCTAGCAGAACGCTTGAAAGCTTGCAATACGTGCCAGTTACAAAGTATCTTCCGCGTGTGAGCATTAGGAAACACGCGACGAAATGATGCAGCGTCGTCACTCATGAAAAAATCGGGCGCAAACGCGGGAACCAATTCTTTCACTTTATCGAACAGGGTTACAAGGTCGCTCTCGCTCATCCTACAATACAGGTGTCATCGAGTAGTGCAGACCAAGCAGAACGTTGTGTTTTTACCTGAAAGCTAAGCATGAAAGCAGCTGGAAGTGCTCTGTCACTGTGATCAGCTACGATGATTTTAACAAGCCGTAGCTTGTACATAGACACGTTAAATATATCATTTATTCGAATACCTCTCTGTGAAGTCTTTCAGTCATTTTTATTGAGTATGACTGAAAAAGCAATGTAATATGCGCTAAAGTTATGCATGAACTTTCAGACTCACTCAGGCAAAATCCATCGCCGGTGTCTTGAGACTAGGAGCGCAGTAGCGGATTCAGTCGCTAACATTTCTTTCACCTCCGCTTCTCAAGAGAAGTAATTCAGGTCGCGCCGCCCGGGAATAGGTTGTTCCGCCTACTGATGGCCCTGAAATGATTATGAGGTATTCGAACTGAACGAATGATCTAAAAAGACAAATCGAACGAGTGATGTAATTATGGTGCAGCCAAACCGTATGTCTCCAACTGTAACGAAAAACAGGCGATTCTCCGTCCTACTGATTTCAGTTGAGTTTCTGCATCTTTCTCTTATCTTCTGCTTCACTTGCCCATGATTGAACCCTTCTTTCAGCATATCCACGATTGACTGTTCACTATAATTGTCTAAGCCATAGAAGAGCGGGATCGGGCTCATGTCCCACATGTGCAAGGCAATATTCAACATGAACTTGCGCAGAAGTAAACTTTGCCTAAAGCAATTTGATTATTTATTACTGAACAACTACTCAGCGATTGGTGGTAAATTACATTTATACGCGGTACAATGGCTGACTGAACGTTTGCAAGTGTTTGTCGAAGCGACTGAAAGAAGATGGCCCTGATCGATGACATCTGTAGTATACGCGAGTAAACACCCTTTCCTATTTTCTTGCTGCGGATTACGAAGGATGTTATGGATGCATCCTGCGCCAGTTTCATCCACTCCTGAGATCACGAATTTCCCTGGCAATCTTTTCATATTGTAAATCTCATTCCAAAAAACTCTAACCTCAAAATCGCCTTCGGTTTCAAATGATATCTTGTTTACGTTTACGTCCGTGCAGTGTAACATTGAATAGCCTTCACGAGTTCCTTCAGATCCCGAACCGTACCCTCACACTTTGGACATTTTACGCTTCCGTTTTCTGCATATTTCCAGCCATTTTGTGAGAAATTTCCTGAAGCACTCATTGATCCTGTCACGTGGTTCGCATGGTTCTGGGCAGCATTCAGCTGTTCTGCATTCTGTGTTCTGCAGTCACCATTTTCAGTGAATTTTTCAGTGAGAACTCCATCTCGCAATTTTCACATCGGAAAAGGATGTGCGACGAGATATTATGAAGACGATAAGTCCTCAGAAAAAAAAACACCAGATGATAATAAAATAGAAACCAACTTTCTGCTTCCCAATTAAAGAAACAAAGAATGTAACTAGAAACTGTGAACAGTCGTGTTAAACCTGGAATAATTTTCAGCACGCTATACATCACATATTCAGCAACAAAATGGGGTTCACAATAACTCGGGTATTATGAGTTATGTAGTTATGAGTTATGTTAGTTGTGTATTATGGTAATGTTACACTGCACGGACGAGGGGTGAAACGTAAACAAGATGTCATTTGAAGCCGAAGGCGATTTTGAGGTTAGAGTTTTTGGGATGAGATTTACAATATGAAAAGATTGCCAGGGGAATTCGTGATCTCAGGAGGGATGAAACTGGCACAGGATGCATCCATAACATCCTTCGTAATCCGCAGCAAGAAAATAGGAGAGGGTGTTGTACACACATACTACAGATGTCATCGATCAGGGCCATCTTCTTTCAGTCGCTTCGACAAACACTTGCAAACGTTCAGTCAGCCATTGTACCGCGTATAAATGTAATTTACCACCAATCGCTGAGTAGTTGTTCAGTAATAAATAATCAAATTGCTTTAGGCAAAGTTTACTTCTGCGCAAGTTCATGTTGAATATTGCCTTGCACATGTGGGACATGAGCCCGATCCCGCTCTTCTATGGTTGGACAATTAATAGTGAACAGTTCAATCGTGGATATGCTGAAAGAAGGGTTCAATCATGGAGCAAGTGAAGCAGAAGATAAGAGAAAGATGCAGAAACTCAACTGAAATCAGTAGGACGGAGAATCGCCTGTTTTTCGTTACAGTTGGAGACATACGGTTTGGCTGCACCCATAATTACATCACTCGTTCGATTTGTCTTTTTAGATCATTCGTTCAGTTCGAATACCTCATAATCATTTCAGGGCCATCAGTAGGCGGAACAACCTATTCCCGGGCGGCGCGACCTGAATTACTTCTCTTGAGAAGCGGAGGTGAAAGAAATGTTAGCGACTGAATCCGCTACTGCGCTCCTAGTCTCAAGACACCGGCGATGGATTTTGCCTGAGTGAGTCTGAAAGTTCATGCATAACTTTAGCGCATATTACATTGCTTTTTCAGTCATACTCAATGAAACGCAAAAATGACTGAAAGACTTCACAGAGAGGTATTCGAATAAATGATACATTTAACGTGTCTATGTACAAGCTACGGCTTGCTACAATCATCGTAGCTGATCACAGTGACAGAGCACTTCCAGCTGCTTTCATGCTTAGTTTCAGGTAAAAACACAACGTTCTGCTTGGTCTGCACTACTCGATGACACCTGTATTGTAGGATGAGCGAGAGCGAACCTTGTTAACCCTGTTCGATAAAGTGAAAGAATTGGTTCCCGCGTTTGCGCCCGATTTTCTTCATGAGTGACGACGCTGCATCATTTCGTCGCGTGTTTCCTAATGCTCACACGCGGAAGATACTTTGTAACTGGCTCGTATTGCAAGCTTTCAAGCGTTCTGCTAGGAAGAAATTGACTCAGTACTCAATACAAGCCCGAGACGCGCTATGAACGCACTTATTTGTCGCCAGCGGCTGGTCCCACGCGCGCGCAACTTTGAATTCAAACGCGCTGTGTGCATGTGCACAACACTCTGAACACCGTAATCTCTCCTGGTCTATTATATACGAACGAACGAATAAACTATGTACTGAATGGATAACCTTATTTTCTCTTATAGTGGGTAAGCGCGCTGCTCCAGAGACACGGTGTCACATGCTGGAATCCACACAAGTTGATTATATCAGTTTTTCTAACATTCTCTTTTGACTACATTCTTTTTGCCCCTGCATGTTCCATCAGAACGGCGATCTCATAGGTGAGTTTTCACATTTCCTGAATTCTAATATTTGTGAATGCGTCGCCATTTTCTCCGTGCTTTCATTTTCGATCCCATTCTACATTACCCTTTCTTGAACCTGTCTTGCATGCACTTTATATACCATTTTCACTTTAAATCGGACACTTTTCAAACCAAATCGGACACTTTTCAAACCAAATCGGACACTTTTCAAACCAAATCGGACACTTTTCAAACCAAATCGGACACTTTTCAAACCAAATCGGACACTTTTCAAATCAAATCGGACACTTTTCAAACCAAATCGGACACTTTTCAAATCAAATCGGACACACCCCTTACAATTAGGTGGTTGATAACTAGACCACACTAGGTACTGTTGCAAGCCCCGCCCCATTATCCCCGCCCACTTCTCAGCGCGGACAGGGTTTTCCGAGATGCTTCATGAAATCTGCTCCTCGACTTTTTTCGTTTTTGCCCTTTGCACACACACTTCAACTGAAAAAGATTGATACCTATACAGATCTGACTCCGCCCACTTAACAATGAAGTTACGTAAGTTCTGAATTTTTATAACTTTTTTCGACGTAGTTCTTTTCACATCCAATCTTCACAAAACGAATAACCATGCACACCAGGCCCCGCCCCTCTGACCCCGCCCACTTGTGTTTATCGCGGAATTTTGGTTTTTCTTCCGGATTTTCGCTTTTTTAGGCTTTAGCGATTGGCTCCGCCCACCAATGGAAGCTCCGCCCACTTTTCGAAAATGATGCAAATCGGCGGGCTAGTGTCCGTGCTGGCGGTTAGGCTGCGTTTATACTTTGCGGCAGCGTAGCGTAGCGTAGCGCAGCGTAGCGTAGCGCTTCCAGCGTACGCCAGCGGCAGTGCCGAAGAGAGGATGCATATCGATCTAGCTTCACCAGCTTCACGCAGCGGCACGCTAGCGTACGCCAGCGTTTCTCCAGCGTTTCACCAGCGTTTTGCTAGCGTTTGCAGCGGCAGGGGAGTAGAGACTATGGGAGAGCTGGAGGGTACAAAACACATCGATTGCGCGTCTCTCACTCGCCCTTAGTCTCTACAATGCACATCGCTTCTGCGTCTCCGACGGCCACATAGTCTCTACAATGCACATCGCTTCTGCGTCTCCGACGGCCACATAGTCTCTACAATGCACATCGCTTCTGCGTCTCCGACGGCCACATGGTCTCTACAATACACGTCGATTCCGCGTCTCTCACGGCCACATAGTCTCTACTCCCTGCCGCTGCAAGCGCTAGCAAAACGCTGGTGAAACGCTGGAGAAACGCTGGCGTACGCCAGCGTGCCGCTGGTGACGCTGGTGAAGCTAGATCGATATGCATCCTCTCTTCGGCACTGCCGCTGGCGTACGCTGGAAGCGCTACGCTACGCTGCCGCAAAGTATAAACGCAGCCTTAGGCCTCGCCCGTCGCTAACAAAGTTTCCATTTTTTTCCGGTTTTTCCCTTTTTTTATTCTATGTGCCGGGAGAGGCCGTAATCCGCCAGTACGGACACTAGCCCGCCGATTTGCATCATTTTCGAAAAGTGGGCGGGGCTTCCCCAAAGTGGGCGGAGCTTCCATTGGTGGGCGGAGCCAATCGCTAAAGCCTAAAAAAGCGAAAATCCGGAGAAAAAGCAAAATTCCGCGATAAACACAAGTGGGCGGGGTCAGAGGGGCGGGGCCTGGTGTGCTGTGCATGGTTATTCGTTTTGTGAAGATTGGATGTGAAAAGAACTACGTCGAAAAAAGTTATAAAAATTCAGAACTTACGTAACTTCATTGTTAAGTGGGCGGAGTCAGATCTGTATAGGTATCAATCTTTTTCAGTTGAAGTGTGTGTGCAAAGGGCAAAAACGAAAAAAAGTCGAGGGAGCAGATTTCATGAAGCATCTCGGAAAACCCTGTCCGCGCTGAGAAGTGGGCGGGGATAATGGGGCGGGGCTTGCAACAGTACCTAGTGTGGTCTAGTTATCAACCACCTAATTGTAAGGGGTGTGTCCGATTTGATTTGAAAAGTGTCCGATTTGATTTGAAAAGTGTCCGATTTGGTTTGAAAAGTGTCCGATTTGATTTGAAAAGTGTCCGATTTGGTTTGAAAAGTGTCCGATTTGGTTTGAAAAGTGTCCGATTTGGTTTGAAAAGTGTCCGATTTGGTTTGAAAAGTGTCCGATTTGGTTTGAAAAGTGTCCGATTTAAAGTGAAAATGGTATATATCCCCTTCACATTACCATTGCTTTGTGGCGTAGAGAATCATCAGGTTTCTGTCATGGCTTCCGAGATATTCGCGGTGAATGCTGTTACGCGAACCCTTCGGAAAACCACGAGATGACCTGAGGTGTTGAGCAAAACTTCTTTAGGCAGCGTTCAGACTTTTAGCGCTACGCCGCGCTACAGCTGTAGCGCTACTGTACCGAAGTCCAGCTTCCATTTTTTTTTCTGAATTCAATCCCTTTCCCTTCATTTCTCATTTTATGTGTTCCTGAGCCCCTCTTCCTTTTCAGGGAGGGGGATGGGGTGTGGGGGGTTGCCGAGGGTCGTGATCACGAGTATTATATTGGTTTGTGTCACTGGCGCCATCTGGCGCCAGATGGCGCCAGTGACACAAACCAATATAATACTCGTGATCACGATATCATATTCGTGATCACCGCCCTCAATAACCCTCCCCACCTAGACACCCTTCCATGAAAAGAAAGAGGGGCTCAGGACCACAATGAAGAGAAGGGATTGAATTCAGAAAAAAAGAACAAGAAGGGAAGCTGGACCACGGTACCATTGTAGCGCTGCACTGTAGCGCGACGTAGCGCTACAAGTCTGAACGCTGCCTTACTCCTATGTCTTGTACATTTCCTAGGTTCATAACTCGCATTGGATGAGGGAGTTCTCTTCGAAATAATAGTTTATTATGTAAAAACTGACAGAATTACCTCACATCAAGGATGGATGAACAGGCAAAAATAGTCATAACAGTAAATCATTTGCAAAGGGACAATAACAGGATGCAGACAATAGAGAATGTTGATAGCAGCAGCGAAGTTGTATGTTGCAGATCAGGAGACGAACGACAGTAGCGGCTAGTTGTGTATAATAGAAGAGGAACGACAGCAGCGCCGATTTGTATATAATAAACCAGGAGAGGTTACGGTGTTCAGAGTGTTGTGCATATGCACACAGCGCGTTTGAATTCAAAGTTGCGCGCGCGTGGGACCAGCCGCTGGCGACAAATAAGTGCGTTCACGCGCTATTTTAGCATCTCCTTCCTTTAGCCGTCGTTGCTTGGGGAATTCATGTCAAGGATTCGTCTAGTCAGCAGATCATGCAAACCAGTAATTTTCACGAAAAGATATGGAGATACTTTAACGTTCCTTTTGAACGAGAGCCAACACAATTTAGTCGACTATTTACACCGAAACTGGTAAATTTTTTCACTGCTGAATTTTTAAAACTTGTCATGTACGTTCAGGACTCAACGAGTAGAGGAGTGGGGTGCCCACCATAGGAAAGGTGCAGTATTAAGTGAAGACCGGTTCCTTTCGCCTCCGTGCCTCGTGTGACGTCGAGATCGAACGTCTCATGGCACAAAACGCCATCGACCACTAGCGGTGGGCTACCCCAATCGTCTTGTGAGAAAGGCCAATGGATCCATCCCACTTTGCACCGATTTCTCTGTAGGACTCAACGACTCGTTGCTATTGCAACCGACGGCTCACGGCGCAGGACCTTTTCACGAAGCTCAATGGCGGAACCGTCTTTTCACAAATCGACTTCGCCGACGCTTATCTACAGGTCGAAGTCGATGACGACTCCAGAGAGCTCCTCACCTATCAACACGCTCAGAAAATCCTATCGAGACAATGGTCTACTCTACCGCTTGGAGCCAGGTCAGCTCACTGGCATCTTCCAGCAGATCATCGACTCCATGATCGCTGGACTCAACGGCGTTGCTGCCTACCTCGACGACGTCATCGTCACCGGCCGCACTCTCTCCGAGCACAACGCCAATCTGGAAGCCCTATTTTCAAGGATATCCGACTACGGCTTCCGCGTCCGCATCGACAAGTGCCACTTCGTGATGACACAGCTCACCTATCTCGGAAACGTCATCACTGCTGCCGGACGCCGACCCGATCCAAAGAAGATCGACGCTATCTCCAAGATGCCAACACCGAAGGATACCGCCCAGGTCCGGTCATTCCTCGGACTCATCAATCACTACGGAGCATTCGTTCCGGAGATGCGCCAGCTCCGCGCACCGCTCGACGCACTACTCAAGAAGGAAGCTCCGTTCAACTGGAACTCCGAATGCGAAGCCGCTTTCGAACGCGCCAAGGAAGTGCTCGCTTCGGACCTGCTCCTGGCTCACTACGACCCCAAGTTGCCCATCATCGTCGCGGCCGACGCTTCAGACTATGGGATCGGAGCAGTTATTTGCATCGCTATCAAGACGGAACAGAGAAAGCTGTCTACCACGCCAGCCGCTCTCTCACCACGGCGGAGAAGAACTGTGGTCAAGTGGGAGAACGTCTATGCTGTCCGAAAATTCCATCGCAATAGCTATGGGCGCCGCCCTCCTCATTGACCATAATTCACTTCTGGCAATATTTGGACGAGAAAGGTATTCTTGCCCATTCCTTGAACCGATTGCAACGATGGAGACTTACAATGCTCGCCTACGACTTCGACATCGAGTACCGAAACACTACTAGCTTCGGACAAGCCGACGCACTGTCTCGTCTCATCGCCATGCAATCGCCACCGGAAGAAGACGAATCATTGCCAGTATCGCCAAGGACATTAATGCCATCGTCGCCGAGAACGTGAACTGCTGGCTGGTCACTACTAGAGAGGTTGCCAACGCAACAGCAGATAACGACTGCCTCCGTCAAATCATGAACCGAATCATGTCGCCCACAACAGCTGGCCGAAGAAACCATCGCCTACCGTTGCGAGATACGCCCATTTACGCAACGAACTCTCGACACAGCAAGGATGCCTGCTCTTTGGAAGCCACATGTAATTCCCCATCACAGTGGGGGTGCACCAAGGCTCTGCGCTTTCGTCGCTCCTCTTCGTTGTGTTCATGGATGCCATTTCATGTACCATCAAAAGCCGACACCTTGGAAACTTCCCCCCGCTAACGATCTGATGCTGGCCTAAGAATGGTCTCGAGCAACAGGTACAAGCTTGGACTACGTGCTTGGCGATCTTTGGACTCAGATTGACGTCAAGAAGAGGGAGTTCTTGACAACAGAACGGACGAAAGCGGTTCCTTTAGAGCCGCGGCAACGAGCTGATGCATACAACAGCTTTCAGTAATCTCGTATCAACAACAATGTTTTGTGCAGTTCGCACTCGGATGTAAGCTCACTTGTGAGTGCAGCCTGGTTTAAGAGACGATCTACGACCGACGTCCTTTGTGAAAAGACGATACCAAGCGCCTAAATCGAAGATTTGTAGAACGTTCATTCGACCGGGTCGCGATAACTGGTACGGTCGCACCTAATTGAAAAGCGACTCGCACTTAGAGCCAGACAGCTTTAACGAGATGCGAAAACTTGGTACTTATGATTAGCTGCGAAGACCTCGTTGACGAGAGAAGCTTTTCGGGAGGTCTTTCAGGTCGTGGCGCGCTTTTTCAGAAATGGTTTGTTGCATGTTGTAGGGGTCCATATAAGGATCACAAAAATGGGTTTCGTTTTTGCTATGCGTTCTGGGAATGCCAAAAATGAGTGAAAAGTTTGCTAAGGAAAAGCGATTTTGAGCCATTTTCCTAGGCTCTTTTCTATTTCTGATGTAGAGATCAAGTTAAGGTTTTCTTCAACAATATTCAATGAGTACTCGATATGAAATTTTCATTGGTAAGCTTTCGCTGTGGTAACAGCTTCTTCAGACCTCAAATAAAACAAGCATACATAGTACTTCAATTCCTTACAACAATCAAGCTGATCAAAGTACTAACCAGACTGGGCTCCCTCTTAACAATAAAGTCGCTAAGGTCTGTAATACAACATAGTAAAAGCCTACATTCGTTGACAAACCATCATATATTAACGACCTACCCCTGACCGACCTCCAGTGCAACTAAAAGTCCCTAAGAATGCGACATGCGTGACAATGCTAGGACTTCTTTATCGCGACCGCTATGCAATCAGCCTCATTGCCTCCATCAGCTCGTCCCTGTTGTTTATTTCGGGGATAACCGCTTGATAGCGATCGCCTCGAGCAATTTCCTTTCCAATGGGCTCTCCTTCGAGCGGTGTAAAACCGTGACTTTTAGGCGGGGAGGGGCTTCTTGTTGATGAAAGATCGTGCGATGCCGCGAGAATCCGCTTCTGGGGTAAGACGAGGGATTTCGCAAGGCTCGCACGTGTTCGTCCATCCTTACACACCATCGTATTATTAGCGGTCGCGATAAAGAAGTCCTCGCAATTGTCACGCATGTCGCATTCTTAGGACTTTTAGTTGCACTGGAGGTCGGTCAGGGGTAGGTCGTTAGTATATGATGGTTAACGAATGTAGGCTTTTACTATGTTGTATTACAGACCTTAGCGACTTTATTGTTAAGAGGGAGTCTGGTTAGTACTTTGATCAGCTTGATTGTTGTAAGGAATTGAAGTACTATGTATGCTTGTTTTATTTGAGAAGCTGTTACCACAGCGAAAGCTTACCAATGAAAATTTCATATCGAGTACTCATTGAATATTGTTGAAGAAAACATTATAACGTATGAGGCTCAGGGATAGCTCAATTCTATCACAAGTTAAGGCGAAAAAAGTACTTGGTACGTAGTGAGATAGCGTTGAAGTTCCTTACGTGATTTTCGCAGCATCCCACCCCTCACGCGGGAGAAATTATTCAGAGCCATGTTGGTGCCAAATGGCCTCGGCGCCATTTATAAGTATAGTCAGAACCGTGATCAGGACTATTGATGACCACCTATATACAGTTGTACCAAGTTTTTCTCCTCCAGTTTTTTGAGTTATGGTGATAGGTGATTGCGCCTCGTCGTTGCTCTTTATGGTAGATTTTTTACATCTCGTTATACAGAGTGAAAATAGGGACATCGAAACAGGTGACAGGTAATCATATCAGTTAATAAAGTTATAAAAGAGAGCATCTTCACCACATCTCTTACCATCATACGACCATTCATCAGAACACATAGTGGGAACACCTTCTTACAGCCGTCGCTTTTCTTATAGCATTAGGAAATGAACTCATCTTACTACTCTACAATGTTTAATTCGCTAAATATCTCTGTGCGCGTGTGTGTGCGTTCGTCTGCTTGTCACGAAATTCATAGGTGCCCACCCGGTAGCAGCGAGACTCCGATTCCAAACTGATGTAAGGTTTGCTACTGGGAATTAATGGTGGGTGATAGGGTGTGGAGGGGGTCGTATCAGCTGATTAGATTCAGTAACAGGCGTCAGAAGGCGGAGGATCTATTTCTGTGCTAGGATATTTCTTTAGCCATGTTCGGAGCCGTTATCTTACGTGATTCAATTACGTCTGCAGTTTGATGAACAACGCCTGAGAGGGTACCTTCCATCTTAGAGGAAATTAAATAAAATCTTACTCTTTATAATTATGTTGTTCTTGTCAAATCGAATCAGTTGGAAGCGGGGATGAAGGTTGTGATTCGCAAGATGCACTGCACATTAGTGTTAACACCATGCATCTACGGCTATACATCAGGTAAAATATAACAGTGCGTGCCAGAAATTCCATCCAACATTACCTTAGGAAAACCTCGTAGCAACTAGTTCCTCATAGGAAGTGGACGTCGACGCCATTGTTATTAGGTTGTCCGGAAAGTTCTCAGCGTTTTCGAGTGTTTCACTTTAAACGATCATAACTTTCTCAATACTCATCGGATTTAATCGAAATGAGCACCGTCCACGAAGGCTTTTTCTGGTCCTGATTGATGAAGTATTTTCCAGCAAGGAAGTTCTGAAAATGTTTGAAAAGGTGATAGTCGGTTGGTGAAAGGTCTGGAGAATATGGCGGGTGAGGTAGAACTTCAACCCCCAATTCGTTCAATTTATGGATAGTGATTTGTGAAACGTGTGGGCGGGCGTTGTCATGCAAAAGAATCGGACCCTTTCTGTTGACAAGTGCTGGCTGCAGCTGACGCAATTTTCGGTACATTTCGTTCTTCACAGTAGGACTCTGCTGTGATGGTTTGGCCTGGTGACAAAAAGTTATAGTGGATCACACCAGCCGATGACCACCACACTGTGACCATAATCTTTTTTTCGTGAGGATTCGGCTTTGGAAATTGCCTCGGTGGTTCGTCGGCATCCAACCACTGTCCGGAACGTCTCCTGTTATCATACATGATCCACTTTTCATCACAGGTGACAATTCGGTCCAAAAACGGGTCGTTTCTGTTGCGCAAAAGCAGTGAAGAAGAAACCTCGAGACGTGCCAATTTCTGCCGGTCACTCGGCACCCACTTGTCGAGTTTTTTCACCTTCCCAATGCGTTTCAGACCATCCGCAACAGTGGATTTGCCAACGCCTAGCTTTTCTGCAATCTCTCGAACTGTTTGGGATGGGTCAGCCTCCACAAACGCCTTCAAATCCTCGTCAGATATTGCTTTAGGTCGACCGCTACGAGGTTCATCTTCAAGGCTGAAATCTCCAGAACGAAATTTGTCGAACCATTGTCGCACGGTGCTTTCTCTAAGAGCGCGTTCAGACTTCGCGATCGCGCGATCCTCGTGCTACCGTGGGTGAAATTCACACCGGGAGGGAAGGGTCATGTTTGTTCATGTTTTTTGTTCCTGTTCACTTTTCCTTTTCACTTTTTCTTTTCCTTCTTTCTTCCTTCGTGTTCATAAGGCCTTTTTATGTTAAGGAACGTTTCGAAATAACTTTGATTTGTGTTTCTTTGTATTCCCTCTCAATTTTTTTTCAGATTCGGATTATTGCAATGTGCGACGATCGCTGTAGGGGTGAGTTTTTCTTCTTTCTTTTGTTGCTATAGTTTTTTGATGTTCTATTTTCTCATTCATGTTCTTTTGCATGGTCCTTTTTTCAGTTCTTTGTATTCCCTCTCATTTTTTTTCAGATTCGGATTTTGCAATGTGCGACGATCGCTTTAGGGGTAAGTTTTTCTTCTTTCTTTTGTTGCTATGGTTTTTAGATGTTCTATTTTCTCATTCATGTTGTTTTGTATGGTCCTTTTTTTTCTTCGTTTTTTCGTTTCGTTGTTTCGTTTCGTTTTTTTTTGTTTTTTCTTCCGTCTGCATCGCAGAAGACCCCATTTTTCTCTCTCTTTCCTTTTTTCACTATTTCGGCGATTCCCGTGGGGTGTGTCATTAGGTCCGCTTTGGGGCACTACGTCTCTTCATGGGGCATTACGTCCCACCGTGTTCCCTGAGGGGCGTGGTGAAAGGGGGCGTGGGGGCGGACACAGAGAGACGTAATGCCCCATGAAGAGACGTAGTGCCCCAAAGCGGACCTAATGACACACCCCACGGGAATCGCCGAAATAGTGAAAAAAGGAAAGAGAGAGAAAAATGGGGTCTTCTGCGATGCAGACGGAAGAAAAAACAAAAAAAAACGAAACGAAACAACGAAACGAAAAAACGAAGAAAAAAAAGGACCATACAAAACAACATGAATGAGAAAATAGAACATCTAAAAACCATAGCAACAAAAGAAAGAAGAAAAACTTACCCCTACAGCGATCGTCGCACATTGCAAAATCCGAATCTGAAAAAAAATGAGAGGGAATACAAAGAACTGAAAAAAGGACCATGCAAAAGAACATGAATGAGAAAATAGAACATCAAAAAACTATAGCAACAAAAGAAAGAAGAAAAACTTCACCCCTACAGCGATCGTCGCACATTGCAAATCCGAATCTGAAAAAAAATTGAGAGGGAATACAAAGAAACACAAATCAAAGTTATTTCGAAACGTTCCTTAACATAAAAAGGCCTTATGAACACGAAGGAAGAAAGAAGGAAAAGTGAAAAGGAAAAGTGAACAGGAACAAAAAACATGAACAAACATGACCCTTCCCTCCCGGTGTGAATTTCACCCACGGTAGCACGAGGATCGCGCGATCACAGCGATCGCGCGATCCGGATCGCGCGATCGCGAAGTCTGAACGCGCTCTAACACTATTGGGCCCCCACACCTGGTTAATTTGTCGAGCTGTCTCGACTGCGGATTGACCCAATTTGTAGTTGAAGAAAAATATCGTCCGAAGTTGCTCTTTTGACATGCTTCAAAAAGTCTTGGGAAAAGGGGGTTTATCAAGCAATGGTGAAACGGCAATTATACCATCAGATAGCGCAAAAAATTCTCTTCAGGATGTACTACTGAGACGCAAGGGAGAATGAGTTTTTAATCAGCAATGAATGTACAAAAAATAGTAACACAAAACGCTGAGAACTTTCCGGACAACCTAATACTTCTGGGGTGAGCCTCAAATCCATTAGGCGCCCTCTTGGATTACGGTGCCATACCTAGGGGTCAAACTGACATTAGGTTCCTGTGTTCCATCGCGCAATGAATTCTTGTCTGTCTGTGCAGTATTTATGTATGGCTCCAGTAATGCATGAAAGGCTTTTTAATCGCCTCCCATATCTTGACACTACTTGGTGGCGTCACCATCTTTCTTGTTGAAAGGACAGATTGCACTGATGCCATGATGAAGAGAATAGTTGCTGTGACGAATCGTACTCAAGTGTCTCAGGAGTAGGTTTAAAGAAAGAGCTCATTCATTAAGGTATGGAGGTACAAAGATCGCTGTGGATTTTTCTGCTATTGCATTGTGCTTCCTTGGTTGCTGTCGATCCTATGGCGAAGTCTGTTATTGCGTCGCTAAACTCGAAGTGGAATTCAACTTCACTTATTGCGGAGATGAGGTATGTTTACAACCTCGCATCCGTATGAGAATTGAGATTCTTCACAGCTCATTCCCTGCCTATCTGACCAGCGAAGATCCTAGTTTGAAGTGACCGTTCCTGGAACTTGGAACAAGAGACCGTTTTCAAACGCTCATTTGAACTGTTTCAAATTCTACTAAACAATTTCCTAAACGGAGTTGTGTGAAGTTTTTAAGCCTCTCAAAACAGTCTGGAGTGACTGGTAGCATGTGTAACATCTATGGCAAACGGAAAGGTCGGCTTAAAGGTTAGAGCGGTGTTTGAATGAATCGATCGCTCGAATGAATCGTTAGTTGAAGACTTCTTGCCCCTATTTTCTGCGCCTTTTTGTGAGGTTTGTTGAAGAGCAGCATATCATAGTTATTTCATGGTTGTTCGGCATTATGTTGTTCCCACCTTGTAGTTTTTGACTTCAAGTTCTCTGCTCTTAAGCTCGAGACTCTCTTCCGAACTTTTAGAGGTCTTTGTAGACATATTCATGGGCCGAGGTTATGGCAAATGGAAAGAAACGACTGATTGGAGTCATTCGTTCGAGAAGGGAAAGTGTAGTCTGCTCCGACCAATCTGGTTAACTCGGGTTAAGACTGAACATCAGGGGACGAATGTCAACCAAATAGGAGGGTGACATGATTTTCTCTACATGGGTCGCAGTTGATCTAATGCTTCAGATACCGAGAGACGAATTTCACTAGAATGGTTGGTTTAGGTTGGTTCAGCTCCATTACATAAATTTTGTAGCCGTTTTCAAGAGCAGTTCGTGTGTTTTGGGGTCCTCTTATGGACTTGTAGTTGCTAACTTGCTTACAAGTAATGGACTCAAAGTGGCTTGCAAAACAGCTCTTTTAGCTTACTGATGCGTTCCCTGTGGTTTTATGGGGGAATTACCCTGAAGCTAAACTGTTCATCTACTTTCACCCTTAAATAATGTATTCCTAGGCACCCGCATCGTCGCAGAGCGCCCTTCACGGCGAATCATGGATGAACAACGGGTGCTCTTTTGAGCTCTTGGCAATTCTGCAAATCCGCGAAGGCAAGCGTTGGGAGAAGGAGCACTTTGCGTTCCGCGAAAAGCATAATCTAGCAAGTTTTTTTTCTCTGACTTTTTCATTCTACAGCGCCAGAACGCCAGCTGTGGTTTCATCAACCATTCTGCTAGCTACGTCGCTGCTGCCTTCAGTACTGACCTCTGCATTTACGACCCCCCCCCTCCCGAGGAGGGTCAGATACAATCCCTCGTCGCGGATTCTGTGACGTGTGACCATGGCACTGCGGTCGTCAGCCGAAGAAACGCTACCCGTAAAAGTTGTCTCACGTAAACGGGAACGAGACCTGCCACCAGTCCCGTATCTATAAACACAGAAGTGAAGCGTAGTGTTTAATTTGCGTAGAACCAACACATATTCTAGCTCGCTTTCCCGTACTCTCTTTCTCTTATCTTTGGTCTTTCGCCCATTCAGCAGTCTCGCTTCTTCAGACTTTCGTCCGATCTTTAGGTCTTATTCAGATGGTCTCCAGCTCTTTCGCCCACTTTGAGTCCATTACTTGTGAGCAAGTTAGTCACTACAAGTCCATAAGAGGACCCCAAAACTCACGAACTGTGCTTCAAAACTGCTGCAAAATATATGTAAGGCTCACAGTCTGCGACCCTGACGAAACGGCGGTTGGGAGAAAAGCAAAAAATAGTCATCGATCGGAGAATCGCCAACCGCTAGTTTCGCCGAACCGCCGCGGTTCGGCGGTTGGGCGAAAAGCAATAGATGCGTATCGATTTCGCTGGCGAAAAACGCCAGGGCGATCGAGCTAGCGTTTCGTCGAAGGCGAAAAACGTCGCGGTTTGGCGAAACGCCCGTCGATTCGTATCAAAACCGCCAGACTCTTCGCCCAACCGCCAGTCGATACGTATCAAAAGCTTTTCGCCGAACCGCTGCGTTCAGAGAAACGCTGGACCGCAGACTGTGAACAATGCCTAATAGAGCACTAAACCAACATTCGAATAGAATTCGTCTTTATTTCGGAGCCGGGTTGGCGCCACGACCTTTTCCAACAAAATTCGTGGAATTTTGCAAGTGGGATATTCAAGGACCGCGATCACAAACTGGTATTGAATTTCAAAGCCGGGGCCAATGGCGCCACGACATTTGTCAACGAAATTCGTGAAATTTTGCAAGTGGGATAGTCAAGGATTCTGATCACGAAATGATAATGGATTTCGAAGCCGGGGCCAAATGGCGCCACGATATTTTTCGCCGATATTCATGCAATTTTGCATTCAAAGGTATTCAAGGATTGTGATCACGAACATGATATTGAATTTCGAAGCCGGGGCCAAATGGCGCCACGATATTTTTCGCCGATATTCATGCAATTTTGCATTCAAAGGTATTCAAGGATTGTGATCACGAACATGATACTGAATTTCGAAGCCGGGGCCGAATGGGGCGCTATTGATTCCTACACCCTGGCAGAGGCAATTTGCCAACAATTTGGGCCGGCGCCAGGTATTCGTTGCGGGACCCTACGTCGCTAGCTCCGCCCTGCCCCAATCGATACGTTCTACATCTCGTCTTTATCGCAAGCGGTGCCTAAAACGTGGATTATTAGCCATCAGTGAAGTAGCTGTGAAATCTGGTGAAGCCATGAAATGACTTCAGCCGAAGCTTGTAGAAACCAGG